>NKZC01000147.1:0-40336 GCA_002374385.1 Metschnikowia borealis
GCATTCCACTTCTTGTAGACACGGAGTGTCTAACCGAGTGTTACCAGACCAGGACTGACTCACTGGTCCATGACCATCTCCTTCTCCGAAACCTTTTTGATTTCCTTAAACAAGGTTGCGGAGGTGGAGGACGAGCCCTTGACGTGGGCACAGATGACCTCGGACTTCTGGTTCTGGTCTCTCTGCAGGATCTTGATCCGGAACTTGCACGACTTCAAGTTGAACGAGTTCTTGCTGGAAACAGAGCCCGTGAGGTTGTAGCCATCGAGGTCCTTTTTGAGGTTCTTAAGTCCAAACTTGGTATAGTTAAGCCAGTTGATGTACAATTCAGTTGTACCAATAAATGGGGCGGAGTCCCCTTTATATATTTGGAGATTCTTCCTCCATTACGGCATTCATTGTAACCACAATTGCTTGCCAGATGGCTGGCTAATCAGCAAGCTGTGGTTATCAAAGTGCGCTCTTTTCATTGCTGGTTTTCAACAAGTAGTAGAGTAGAGAGTAGACTATACTAGTAGAGTATAGAGTATAGAGTATAGAGTAGAGAGTAGAGTAGAGTAGTATACAGTAGTCGAGTAGATTATACTAGTAGTAGTAGAGTAGATTATACTAGTATAGTAGTATAGTTTACACTAGTAAAATAGTAGAGACTATAGAGTAGAGTATATAGAGTATAGAGTATAGAGTAGATTATACTAGTAGAAGAGTAGAGTAGTAGAGTATAGAGTATAGAGTATAGAGTAGTATACAGTATACAGTATACAGTAGTGTAGAGAAGATAACGCCAGATCCGCACCAGGACGACCTGTGATTAACCAGGGAGTGATATTGTCAACGAATACCTAGCGTGTAAGGAGGCAAGGTACTTCGCGGGTATGCAGGCAACTGAAAAGTATAAGAAGCGCTGTGGACCCGCTACATAGGACTTTGGTCTTGTAAGGTACAATTACTGATCCCTGTATATTAATATATACTAAAACAAAAGTTGAAAGATATCCAGTGGATGACTCATACTATAAGACATTGACCTCAGTCTCATCAAGATATGTAAACACTCTAGGGGAAGTGTTTATTTCAGGGGAAGTGTTTGCTTCAGGAGTAGAAGACGGAGAGTTGTCAGTGTTCATTGAAGTATTATCAATACGACCTCTTTTTGTGGGTTTGGTATTGGAGCCATCTTGGTATAGTTAAGCCAGTTGATGTACGATTCAGTTGTACCAATAAATGGGGCGGAGTCCCCTTTATATATTTGGAGATTCTTCCTTCATCACGACATTCATTGTAACCACAATTGATTGCCGCAGGAAAACAGATGGCTAGCTAACCAGCAAGCCGTGGTAATCTTACCATACAACAAAACAACCAATTCTGCCATGCGTCCTGGCTCTCTGATGGAAAGTTCCCTGGTTCACTGGATGAGGGCGAAAAACCATGTACCATTCACTATTATGGAAGAGATGCTCTTGAGGACCTTGCCCAAGATGAGAGAGATGGGGGAGGCTACAATAGGAAGTGTGATATTTTTATTAATGGGCAACTTATGCTTAAGGATAATGTATATGGATGCAGAAAATTTATCAATTTTTTGGGAAACATGCTCGTGAAGGCCATGTCCAATTCATAAAAGACTATAATGGGAAATTCCATGTCTACGTTGATGGGGAACGTTTGCCGAAGAAGGTGACTAACGACTAGGTGGTGTATGTTTGACATCGAAAGGTTCAGTCTGCTGGAGATTTTGTGCTAAAAGTGCATTAATTATGGAGCTTAGCCAAATCAAGTCAACAAAGCCGGCGAGTATCAAGAAATGGCCCTAACACGAATGGGGCAGAACTTTCTAAGAAACTCATCCAATTTTCCCGGAAATAAGCATGATCAGGTCATGGTCACGGATTCTCTTACTATTGTTCTGACAATTTATGACCCAATATCTCCTACATATAGTGGTTTCTTCTCTAAGAGAATCAGAACAACCATGAAATTAACTCAATTGATCCTCGCCTCATTCGCTACAATAGTACACCCAAGATTGCCATGGGCTTTTTTCGCAAAGGTCAATAAAAAGCTTGTACCACTCTCGGGAAAAATGTATCTTGGAGAAAGATTTGGATATAGGAGCATGTTTGCTTATGGAGATTCTTTCGGCCGTCCTGTTGAGTTCATCATCCAAGACAACCGGGCTTATACTAAGCGAGATACAACCTGGCAGGCTGTGGGGTTTCGTGCAGGCGAATTCGTGTCGGTCTTAGAGTCACTCCTATTAATTTGACTTTGGATAGTAACTGGAAGCTTGGGGGTGGTCCGTTTTACTCGTGTGATTCAATGGGAGGTCCAGCACGTGTGATTATGCTCGGGATTCCAACCGGCCATGTTAATTCTTGTTTTGATGTTGACATTTATCTTTTGCACTACCATAGAGAAACAAACACTGCGGTGCTTCCTGAATCTAATTCTGAGAATGAGGGCGATGGGGAGTATAAAGCGCCTTGTGAGATTAACTACGCGGTCTTTTCATTGCTGGTTTTCAATAAGATGTGCAGAGTTATGGATTTGGTTCACTTACGACTTTTGTTTCTTGGAGTACAGTTGCTCTGGTATGGGTCTAATTGGGGTTTATAAGTCTCGATGACTATGGGAATGGCTTGGGTTTGCATCTCGGAATATAGCTATGTTTATGAGAAGGTTATAGTGAATTCCAATGACTCATGCATTCACTTACCGTGAAATGAACTCACCATTCACCTACTCGTGACATGAACTCACCATTCACCTACTCGTGACATGAACTCACCATTCACTTACTCGTGACATGGACTCATCCATTATTTATTAAACTTAACAAAAAAGGTATTTATCTTGTTCTTACCTGTACATTTATTGTATTATATTCGTTTTTCGTAACATATATTTCAGTGACTAGTTTCAGTAAATAATCATTAGAGACTGCGTCTATACATGTTCACAGATTCACTTATAGACTGCAGACCAGATTAACTAATAGACTCAGATTCACTTATAGACTGCAGACTCAGATCACTAATAGACTCAGACTCACCTACAGATTCCAGACTCAGACTCACCTACAGATTCCAGACTCAGACTCACCTACAGATTCCAGACTCAAACTCACCTACAGACTCTGTCAACAAATACCTAACGTGTACGGAGGCAAGGTACTTCGCGGGTATGCAGGCAACTGAAAAGTATAAGAAGCGCTGTGGACCCGTTAGGTAGGACTTTGGTCTTGTAAGGTACAACTTATATATCCCTGTATATTAATATATACTAAAACAAAAGTTGAAAGACTCACCGACTTTACGAGGTTTCTAGTTACATATTTCTCTCTGCTTCATTCCTGTTTATTAGTGGATTAGTTCTTTATTCACCGACGTCAGTTCATTTTGTTACTTCTGTTTTTCGCTTTGTTATTTCTCAGTCTGTTATCTCTCGTCTCCACTTCGAATACTGTTGAATATACTCCTAGTCTGCTCTAAATATATACTATTTTTATAAAACAATCTACTCTAGGTGTATGTGAGTATAGGTTGCTTTTAGCATGTTTTAAAAACAACGTATGGTTATGGTTATGGTTATGGTTATGGTTATGGTTATGGTTATGGTTATGGTGTCAACGAATACCTAGCGTGTACGGAGGCAAGGTACTTCGTGGATATGTTGTACGCAGGCCATTGAAAGGACAATAGGGCTGTGCAGACCCTGAACAATGGAGGCTGTGCGGGTCTTAGCCGAACTGAAAAGTATAAGAAGCGCTGTGGACCCGTTAGGTAGGACTTTGGTCTTGTAAGGTACAATTACTGATCCCTGTATATTAATATATACTAAAACAAAAGTTGAAAGACTCACTGACTTTACGAGGTTTCTAGTTACATATTTCTCTCTGCTTCATTCCTGTTTATTAGTGGATTAGTTCTTTATTCACCGACGTCAGTTCATTTTGTTACTTCTGTTTTTCGGTTTGTTATTTCTCAGTCTGTTATCTCTCCTCTCCACTTCGAATACTGTTGAATATACTCCTAGTCTACTCTAAATATATACTATTTTTATAAAACAATCTACTCTAGGTGTATGTGAGTATAGGTTGCTTTTAGCATGTTTTAAAAACAACGTATGGTTATGGTTATGGTTATGGTTATGGTTATGGTTATGGTTTCAACGAATACCTAGCGTGTACGGAGGCAAGGTACTTCGTGGATATGTTGTACGCAGGCCATTGAAAGGACAATAGGGCTGTGCAGACCCTGAACAATGGAGGCTGTGCGGGTCTTAGCCGAACTGAAAAGTATAAGAAGCGCTGTGGACCCGTTAGGTAGGACTTTGGTCTTGTAAGGTACAATTACTGATCCCTGTATATTAATATATACTAAAACAAAAGTTGAAAGACTCACTGACTTTACGAGGTTTCTAGTTACATATTTCTCTCTGCTTCATTCCTGTTTATTAGTGGATTAGTTCTTTATTCACCGACGTCAGTTCATTTTGTTACTTCTGTTTTTCGGTTTGTTATTTCTCAGTCTGTTATCTCTCGTCTCCACTTCGAATACTGTTGAATATACTCCTAGTCTACTCTAAATATATACTATTTTTATAAAACAATCTACTCTAGGTGTATGTGAGTATAGGTTGCTTTTAGCATGTTTTAAAAACAACGTATGGTTATGGTTATGGTGTATGGTGTATGGTGTATGGTTATGGTGTATGGTTATGGTTATGGTGTATGGTGTATGGTATGTATTACTGTCTAGAGCATAGTATAGTAGAACAGTAGAGAGTACAGGAGGACAGACATCATCGGTGATTACTCTACTCTGTTTCCTATGCAGGTAGAAAGCATAGAAGTAGCAAAAAGTATTATGAGTATCTACCAAAAAGACCCACCAAGCACTATTTTGGCGAGGACATTCATTCTAGTGAAATCTGGAGACGTAATAAAGCAACGGAGATTTTGACCGGATCAAACGAGTTGAAAAAGGGTACTGGAATGGAATTATGCACTGTTTAGACTCTCCCTATACAAACCACTCTATACAAACCACTGTATATTATCTAATACTCCTCTACACTACTACACTACTCTACACTGCACACTTTACTGGTATTCTAAATAATAGCCCTGTAGCTTATCCCGAAAACTTGACCGTAGTCCCGGAGTATAAGTTCAAGATTTTGCTCCTATTAATGCCCCATTACGAATGTACTTGTCCCAAGACCCAGATAAAAAGGCTTTGGGCGAGTGGTGGACTTGTAGCACCGAGCACCAACACTGCATAGGAGTGGCCGTAGTTCAAGCTAGGAACAACGGATTTGTTGGACATGTGGCGCAAATGTGGTGCATGATTCCCTTGTCGTAGATTATTGCCTCTTTGTCCACGTGACCAGCACGTTTTGCACCCAGAGGTTCCAGGTGGGCACCCCCACAAGCCGTTCACCGTCCATTATGACGGGCACATTTCCTAGATCCTTCATAAGCCCACGTGATGGCCACGACGGAAAAGATGATAAAAATTGTCTTTTTAGCGAAGGATGGTAGTAAATGGCGCCGTAGCGTTTATGTGCAGGCCCGTCCGATTTCATCCACCACAAGCGATCGAAGCACTTCCAGCCGTGATCAACCACCATTTCGTAGTCCTTTGGGACTTCGTTGCATGCTGCAAAATGGAGTGTTTGCCCACTCTTTTGTACGTGGATTTTCACGTTCAAGTAGCAGAAAGTAGCCTCTTTCTTGTTCGACCGAATGAACTCCGCCAACGCCGGAACAAAATGCCGGTGGATTCTTGCATAACCCCAATGAAGGTATTTGGAAGACGAAAGGGGCGAAATCTGGTGGAAAAACCATCGGGAAAAGACTAGAAAATCAAGCGATTCATATCCCCAGAACCTGCATACGGCCATACTAAACGTAAGCCGATTTCTTTTTGCATCAAATACCCGATCGGGAAACTCCACAGATGCAACTTCCTTTTCTAGAAAATTCACCAACGCCTGTACCTCCCCAATGGTCTGTACAAGATTGGAGTATGCAATGGACAGGAGCCCTGGCTGCTCTGGTACCACTTCTTTCATAGCGTACCGAAGCAAGTTCCGTTTGGTCAAGTGGATATCTGCATTAGACCAATCTTCCACCCATGGCACATGGTTGGTCCTGCAGGTAGCAACGATTTCTGCTTTATTGAATGCCAACAACGGTCTATAGATTGAGATTTCCTGATTATTCGATTTTCCTGATAATTCCAGGGTTTTTTCCGATTTTTTTAGACTCTCCAGAGTTTCCAGAGGTTTCAGAATATCCGGAATCACTGTTTTTTCCGGTATTTCTAGCGTCTTTTCTGGTTTTTTCGGTGGTTTTTGCCCCGGTTTCTCCAACTTTTCCAGAATTTCTGGAAAATTCGGCAGAAAGTCTGGAAAATTCGGGAAGTCTGGGAACATCGACTTCCCCTTCAACCCAACTAACCCGTACACCGTGGAATTCATCTGGAGTCGCTGGAGAAAAGTCTCTACGAGATCGTTTTGGTTGTGCCCCATGAAGACGGAATTTATTCCCCAATCCAGGCAAAATTTCCGAAGTGCCTGGAGTCGCTGAGCCCGTGCAACTTCTTCAAAATTGGAAATAAGCCGAGGATCCGAGTCCCAGGTGAGCTTATGTGCAGTATGGCTGATCCCCCACTTCTCCACGATCAGGCCCACTTTTCGGGCTTCAATGTCCAGGCCCGCCCGGTACCCATGATCTATAGTCACGGCCAGAATGTGAGTGTGGGGCAGGTGGATGTTCCTGTACCTGGCCAAAAGGTATGCTAGGCACATGGAGTCTGCACCTCCCGAAAGGGCAATGGTCACTCTATTGGGAAGGCCTCCAAGAAGGGCAACTTGCCTGGCAAAGTCAGAAACCGTGATCATCAATTAACGTCTATTAAGCTGCTTCTTGGTTCTGTAGTGTAGTATTACCGCATTAGGTATATTGCGGTATAGCTAGCATATAGTGATGGTATTTAAGATGTCAGAGTGTTTCAGGGGTGTTCCAAATGTTTCAGGAGTGTTCCAAATGTTTCAGGAGCGTTTCAGGAGTGTTCCAAATGTTTCAGGAGTGTTCCAAATGTTTCAGAAGCGTTTCAGAAGTGTTCCAAATGTTTCAGGAGCGTTTCAGAAGTGTTCCAAATGTTTCAGGAGTGTTCCAAATGTTTCAGGAGTGTTCCAAATGTTTCAGGAGCGTTTCAGAAGTGTTCCAAATGTTTCAGGAGTGTTTCAGGAGTGTTCCAAATGTTTCACATATACAAGCAAATGTATCCAATGAGTGTGTTCCTGAGGTGAGCGCAGACTGAGATGTGACATGTCATGTACAGTTCTGATGAAATGCGCGGTTTGAGACTCATAGTGAGGGACCAGCTTAACAGACTGCAAACGACTGCAACAGACTGCAACAGACTGCAACAGACTTAAATAAGTGAAAGTGGGTGGATACAATAATAGTGGGGAACCTGTATATAATCAATCATGTTGAATTTACATTCTTTTTAGCGGTTGGAAATTATTTAGTCATGGATTTTGGTAGTGGTGTTAGTTGAGTGGATAGTGCGCATGGTACTTGGATACGATATGAGCTTGGCACGACCATACATTTGAGAGAAAATAGTAGAAGGTATTTTGAGAGAAAATAGTAGAAGGTTTTTTGAGAGAAAATAGTAGAAGGTAGTTTTGGGGAGTTTATTGAGGAGTTTGTCTGGATAAAGAGAACTTGGGTCATAACCTTTTGAACAGGGCTCATAACCTTTTGAACTTGGCTCATAACCTTTTGAACTTGGCTCATAACCTTTGGAACTTGGCTCATAACCTTTTTTGGAACTTGGCTCATAACCTTTTGAACTTGGCTCATAACCTTTGAAACAGGGCTCATAACCGCATCTCTCCAAACACCACTGCCACCCTACACTAAACACTTTGATATTTGATGTTAAAAAGAGTGCATCTAAGTCATCAGATGCATTTACCGAGTCGTACTGAGTATACTACATGCAGTGCACCAGCAAGACATATGCACAGTTTCCTATGTCCCATATTAATGGAACCACTAGTGCTCTTCCCCGGTGGGTATTTGGAACTTGCACGACCTCGCTGTCTAAAATGAATCTTTCATTTGTCTCTTTAGGCACTATATTGTAATTCTCTTTGATTAAAATGACTATATCTTTACTATGATGTGTACCAAAAAGTCACAATGTGTACCAAAAAGTCACAATGTCTACCAAAAAGTCACAATGTCTACCAAAAAGTCACAATGTGTACCAAAGTCACAATGTGTACCAATGGCTTCCTAAAAATACCTTGTTCCATATACTCATGACTCTTATTCTGGTTTCTGTACGACTTTCCTATGTAGGATGTGAAGTATACCAAGCAAGAAATACACTATAAGTAGACACTACACTCAAGTATACTACACTCAAATATACGGTACACTCAAGTCACTATACTCAAGTATACACTACATTCAAATATACGGTACACTACATTATACAGTAGACATTCTAAAGTGTAGATGCTTCAGTGGATTGTGGATTGTGGGTGGTGTGTGGTTTATTCAGAAGAATTTGTCAGTACTTCAGATTTTCTCTATACTCATTTTGTGCGGCACCTCGGGCTCATAACCACTCTTATAAAGTCCGCTACTCGAAAGACTTGGACTAATAAGAAAGATGTTTTGGTCTTTTGTCTCTAGTTCCTAGTGTGCAGTCACTCTTGTCTAGTCTCTTGTTGTCAACAAGCACCCAGCAGGTACGGAGTCAGGGTACTTGGTAGTGTGTTGTATGCAGGGCAGAGCGGTGCTATGTGCAGGCACAACGTATGTAGAGCTTTAGTTTTGTATGGTACAACTTACATATCCCTGTATATTAATATAAACCAAAATGTTTTCAGGCTCAAATGGGATTCAAAAAAAGGGATTCACAAAATGGGATTCACAAAAAGGGATTCACAAAAAGGGATTCACAAAATGGGATTCAAAAATGGGATTCACAAAAAGGGATTCACAAAATATTCTTTTACTTCAAGTGAATCACTGCGAATTTCTATCCCAGAATCAGTCACTATATGGTCTCAAGCTTTACAGTTTATATTGACCTTTTCTCAAAACATCATCACTTCTAGCATGGATTCGGACTTAGAGGCGTTCAGCCATAATCCAACAGATGGTAGATTCACAGATGGTAGCTTCACAGATGGTAGCTTCACAGATGGTAGCTTCACAGATGGTAGCTTCGGCTTAATGCTTTATCAAACAAAACCATATACCAAATATCTGAATCAACGATTCCCTTTCGTACTAAGTTCAGTTACTATTGTAACAATTATCCATCAGTAGGGTAAAACTAACGTGTCTCACGACAGTCTAAACCCAGCTCACGTTCCCTATTAGTGGGTGAAGTTCCCTATTAGTGGGTGAACAATCCAACGCTTAGCGAATTCTGCTTCGGTGTAATAGAAAGAGCCAACTTCGAAGAATCAAAAAGCAATGTCGATATGAACGCTTGACTGCCACAAGCCAGTTATCCCTGTGGTAACTTTTCTGGCACCTCTAGCCTTGAATTCTGAGGTAAACATAAAGGATCGATAGGCGTCACTTTCCTGGTTTGTAACACTGAAAATCAAAAACAAGTGGGCTTTTACCCTTTTATTTTACTGGAGATTTCTGTTCTCCATGAGCCCCCCTTAAGACATCTCGGTTATTTTAAGACATCTCGGTTATTTTAAGACATCTGGGTTATTTTTTTTTTTTTTTTTGTGGCTCCCCAGCCAAGCTCCCCATTAGACAGTTTCTGCATTTTAAAAACACGTACTTGGAGTAATTCTGTCATTAGTCAAAAGACGGTGGAGGTAGTGGTATTTCACTGGTGCCGAAGCTCCCACTTATTCGACACCCTTCATGCCTTTTCACAATGTCAGAATAGAGTCAAGCTCAACAGGGTCTTCTTTGGCCACTGATTTTGCCAAGCCCGTTCCCTTGTTCACAAATTTAAAAATCAGTATGCCGACTGAAAACGTAGATTTGGTGCGGATCAAAAATGAGCGATTCAGAAAATGAGCGATTTAGAAAAGCGCACCAGATTTCGCAGCCATTCTGTGACCAGGTGCGAACTATATAATCCCAGGTTCCCCCATATTTTCATTTCCCACCACCACTTTTCTAAGAAACAAAACAAAACAAAGATCAAAAAACACATCAAAAAACATCAAAAAACATCAAAAAACATCAAAAAACATCAAAAAATAAAGCTCTTCCTTCACCTATGCATGTCCTCTTTCTATTCCTCCTCTTACTAATTCTTCCTGGAAGTGCTGGACTCGGGATCATAATCTCGCTTCTCATGGATTACCTAGACCCAGGAAACTCCTCCCAAAAAAACCAGGTAGTGGAAAACATGGAGAATGAGGAAATAAAGAAGCACAAAAAGAAAAATAAGAAAAAGCAGAAAGAACTTTTCTTACTGACCACTCCGAAACAGACTCGTGGCCAACGGGGACTAACATTTCATGGATGTTTACAGGCTCCACGGCAGCACTTTGGGTCACAGAAAGTCGAGAAGGTCTATTAGGAAACAGAGAGTCGGAGCCTCTAATTAAAGTCCAGCACACTTGCATCCAGGAGTCTCAACAATATAAGATCTGAAAGACAACAACACTCGACTCATGGAGACGATTGATAAATAGCTAATAAAGGTAATTGCAGAAACGTATCGAAGAACGTAACACTAGTACTAATACTAACTATTGAGCAGTAGAGATGACACTGTCAACCACTTAAATAGTACTGTAAAATCAATCAGAATCATCAGAATCATCAGAATCATCAGAATCATCAGAATCAGAAACCTTAATCCCGGTGTCTCTCGGTCACTCACTAATACTACCACCGTCAATACTAGTGACAGTTGATGATATCAGCATTATAGGATCCAGTACAGTGAATTCCAGTACTGACACTATACTGTACAGCCATTAAAGTACTCTGCCATGGTACCGACACTATACTGTGCAGTCATTAAAGTAATCTGGCACTGTACCGACACTATACTGTACAGTCATTATAGTAATCTGGCACTGTACTGACACTGAGAAACACAAGGGCCATAAACAGTGGAAAGGAGGGTTTAAGCATGTTGAGCCGATTTTCAGACTATGACGATGGGTCTGCATTAGGCAAACAGTTTGAGGAACTTCTAGGTGTCGTTGGCTTGGGGTGAAAGTAGTTGGGGGTATGAAAAGGTGGGGGTATGAAAAGGTGGGGGTATGAAAAGGTGGGGGTATGAAAAGGTGGGGTATGAAAAGGTGGATTTGGGGAAGAACTGGGCTCGGAACCAGTGGTAGAGATGGATGGCGCTGGAAACCTCCGTTAAACTCAGCCCGGGGCTCAAAACCTTGGTCAACCAAATTCCTCGACTTGACTTTCAATGAACCACACAATGGGCCGAATTCAAATGAAACACCAAGTTCCCAAAAAAAATTTGTGTGTGAATTATCTGGCCATTTCTGAGGCGAAACGGCCACGATTCGGAGCTGGGTATTTCCAGCAGCCATTTTGAGTTTGGTTAGCCGTACGTTTTGGGTGGCCGTACGTTTTGGGTGGCCGTACGTTTTGGGTGGCCGTACGCTTTGGGTGGCAGTAATAAGATCGTCAAATTACTGATTGTATAAATTGACCACCCTTATTATTAGGTTTATCTTTATACAAATAGTATCAGGAAGATTTTTAGCTATGCACATGCGCCGTAGAAGTTCTAGTGTTAATGTGAAATAGTTCAGATGTTATTTTGTTCAAATAATCAAACCACCCAACTTAGGTATCTTGGGAAATCACATGGTGGACATAGCCTGTTGGGAAAAGCTAATATTAGTATTGAAACTGTTGAGTAGTACATTACCAGATGAGTCTCCAATTTATGGTTGAAGCTATACTGCTTATAGTTCAATTTCCAAACGTCACAAACTGAAGACTTATGTATTGACATTGATGGGGCTAGTGATCTGTATAATGGAGTAGGAGTGCATGACGCTGAACAAAGAAGAGGTGTATTAATGATATTGATATCAAGGGGTCACTGTACTGCATGATACTGAGACTGTACTGCATGATACTGAAACTATACTGCATGATACTGAGACTATACTGCATGATACTGAGACTGTACTGCATGATACTGACACTGTACTGCATGATACTGACACTGTACTGCATGATACCAACACTGTACTTCACAATACCAAAACTGTACTGCACAATACCAACACTGTACTGCATGATACCAACACTGTACTGCATGATACCAACACCGACTTCACTCCCTAATCAACCGAATAATCTCGCAGAAACAAATCTACTAATTCATTGGCTCGGAGGGTGGAAGGAAGGGGTGTACGGATCTTTTCCCTTCTTGCAGGCGCGGTGTACGGATGTGTCATTTCCAAGCTCTCGCGCGAAAAAATGTACGCCATGCTCAACCCATCTGACTCATTACTTATTCTCATGGCCGAAGAAACCCAGTTCTTCAACTTCCCCCGGGAAGAGGAAAAAGTGCTTGAGCAATGGAACATGCAGAATGCTTTCCAAAAGTCGCTCGACTTGACCAAGGATTACCCGGCGTTTTCCTTCTTTGACGGCCCGCCTTTTGCTACGGGTACGCCCCACTATGGCCATCTCTTGGCCTCCACCGTGAAGGACATTATTCCCCGTTACGCCACCATGAACAAGCACCACGTGGTGCGGCGTTTTGGCTGGGATACCCATGGTTTGCCTGTGGAACACGAGGTCGACAAGATGTTGGGGATCACAGGAAAGGACGATGTGATGAAGATGGGCATTGACAAGTACAATGCTGAGTGCCGTTCGATTGTCATGAGATATGCTGGTGACTGGAGACGCACCGTGCACCGGTTGGGCCGTTGGATTGATATGGATAACGACTACAAGACGTTGTATCCGGAGTTCATGGAGTCGGTGTGGTGGGCGTTTAAGGAGTTGTACACCAAGGACGCTGTGTACCGGGGCTTGAGGGTTATGCCTTACTCCACGGGTTGTACTACGCCCTTGTCGAACTTCGAGGCCCAGCAGAACTATAAGGATGTCAATGACCCTGCTGTGACTGTTGGTTTCCCATTGTTGAACGATGACAACACCTGGTTGGTGGCCTGGACCACTACTCCTTGGACCTTGCCTTCCAACATTGCGCTTGCTGTTCACCCCAACTTGGAGTACGTCAAGATCTACGATGAAGACAAGAAGAGACATTACATCTTGTTGGAGAGCTTGATCAAGACCTTGTACAAGAAACCGGCCGCGGCCAAGTACAAGGTCGTAGACAAAATCTTGGGTAAGGACCTTGTGGGCTTGCAGTACCAGCCTTTGTTCGACTACTTCTACGACAGCTTCAAGGACCACGGTTTCAGAGTCATTGGTGCTGATTACGTCACGGCCGACTCCGGTACGGGTATTGTGCATCAATCCCCAGCCTTTGGTGAGGCCGATTTCACTGCTGCTACGGAAGCTGGCGTCATCAACGAGAAGAGACCTCCTCCTAACCCTGTGGACGATAACGGAAAGTTCACTGCTGAGGTTTCCGAGTTTGAGGGTGTTTATGTCAAGGATGCCGATAAGTTGATCATCAAGAAGTTGACAGAAAACGGACGGATGTTGCTTGCCACCCAAATCAATCACTCGTATCCTTTCTGTTGGAGATCCGATACTCCATTGTTGTACAGAACCGTTCCAGCTTGGTTCGTCAGAGTCACTGATATTATTCCCCAGATGTTGGAGAACGTGGAACGCACCAACTGGGTGCCCAACAACATCAAGGAGAAGCGGTTTGCTAACTGGATCCTGAATGCTCGTGACTGGAACATCTCTAGAAACAGATACTGGGGTACCCCCTTGCCTCTTTGGGTGTCGCTGGACTATAAGGAGATTGTGTGTGTTGGCTCCATTGAGGAGTTGAAGCAATTGTCTGGCCGTGACGATATCACTGACCTCCACAGAGACAGCATTGATGACGTGACCATTCCTTCCAAAGAAGGTAGAGGTGATTTGAGAAGAGTGGAGGAGGTGTTTGACTGTTGGTTCGAGTCTGGTTCCATGCCTTATGCTTCCAAACATTACCCATTTGAGGGTAAGGACAGTTTCCTTGACTCTTTCCCTGCCAACTTCATCTCCGAGGGCTTGGACCAGACCAGAGGCTGGTTCTATACGCTTACCGTTTTGGGAACTCACTTGTTCAACACCGCTCCTTACAAGAACGTGATTGTGTCCGGAATTGTGTTGGCTGCTGACGGAAAGAAGATGTCCAAGAGATTGAAAAACTACCCAGACCCATCTCACGTGTTGGACAAGTACGGAGCCGATGCCTTGAGATTGTACATGATCAACTCGCCCGTGTTGAGAGCAGAAACTTTGAAGTTCAAGGAGGAGGGTGTTCGTGAGGTTGTGTCGTCTGTGTTGTTGCCATGGCTCAACTCGTTCAAGTTCTTCAAGGATGCTGCTGATGTGTACAAGAAGGAGAACGGCACCGACTTTGTCTACAGCTCTGCCTTGGTTTCCGAAAACGTCATGGACAAGTGGTTGTTGGCATCCATTCAATCTTTGGTCAAGTTCATCCACGAGGAAATGCAAAGCTACCGGTTGTTCACCGTGGTGCCTCGTCTTTTGGCCTTGATTGACAACTTGACCAACTGGTACATTCGGTTCAACCGTCGTCGTATCAAGGGTGACACTGAGGCCGGACTTGAGGACACCAAGAAGGGCCTCAATACGCTCGCCGAAGGTTTGTTGATGTTGTGCAGACTCATGGCTCCATTCACGCCGTTCTTGGCCGATGGTATCTATAATAAGTTGAAGGTTTACTTCACGGAGGAAGACTTGGTGCAATGTTCGGTTAACCCTGAACGTAAGGCCACGGAATCCGTGCACTTCTTGGCTTACCCAGTTGTGCGTGAGGAGTTGTTCGATTCTGCCATTGAGGTGGCCGTTTCCAGAATGCAAAAGGTTATCGACTTGGGCAGAAACATCCGTGAAAAGAAGATGATCTCGTTGAAGACTCCTTTGAAGCAGTTGGTGATTTTGACGTCGGACGAAGGGTTCTTGAAGGACATTGAGTCGTTGAAGAGCTACATCACTTCGGAATTGAATGTCCGCAACATCGTCATCACTGCGGACGAGGACAAGTACGGAGTCGAGTACAAGGCCGTGGCCGACTGGCCAGTTCTTGGAAAGAAGTTGAAGAAGGATGCCAAGAAGGTCAAGGCTGCTTTGCCCAACGTGACCTCCGAGGAAGTCAAGAAGTTTGCTGAAACAGGAAAGCTTAATGTGGATGGTATTGACTTGGTCAGCGAAGATTTGCAGGTGCAACGTGGCTTGCCCGAGAAGGAAGTTGCATCCGGGCACGAGGCCAGATCGGACCGTGAGGTGATGATCATCTTGGATGTCAACTCATATGAGGAATTGCAGAGCGAGGGTTTGGCACGTGAGTTGATCAACCGGATCCAGAGATTGCGGAAGAAGGCCGGCTTGAATGCCACCGACGACGTGTCTGTGCAGTACAAGGTGACTAAGGACTCGGTCAACTTGCAGCAGGTGATCCAAAACAACGAGGAGATCATTCTCAAGTGCACCAAGAGACCATTGTCGGAGTTTGCCGACTGTGACGCTACCAAGATCATCATTGACGAGGAGCAAACTATCAACGATACCGTGTTTAACTTGCGTCTTTTGAGCCTCTAATCGTGACCAATCATGACCAATAGTGACCAAAGCTGTGCCACCAGTTATCTGAAGAAATGAATAGAAGTATCCGATGAATAGAAGTATTTGATTATATGAGTCACGTTCTATATCCAGTGTATTGCTGTCGTAGACCTGGAATCCAAAAGCCTAGGTTCAAAAAGCCTTAGTCCCAACTAAAAGGTTTCAGTTGGTAATAAGTAGCATTTAATAAGCAGTTATAAGTACCGCCCTTTAGTATTGCTAGTAGTAAGAAACATCCAGGCTCTCGAAATCACCAATCTGTTTTTTCTGAGTAATGATTGCAATTTCTAGGCTTCGAAAGGAACCATGGACTGCAGGTCTATATATTGAACGTATTCCTTATGCCTCAAGTTGATCATGGTTTGTATTGAACCTAGAATAGTCAAGGAACTCCCTGGCTAGTCCAAGGGGAGGGAAGCCCCGCTGTTATATGAACTGGACGTAAGCAATCCTGTATAAACACGAAACATGAATGAAACATAGATGAAACATGAAACATGAAACATGAGTTTTATACAGGTGCTAGCCGTCCTGGGTTACCTTAGATGCCAGTATCCGAATTGCAGCTCGTTTCCTAACAGGAATAGGGGGAATGCGGTCCCTTTTATATTTCGCAGGTCGCGGACTCCTGCATGGTTGGTGGCTGCAAAAAAACAGGGCGGGGTGAGAAACGAGATCGTCTATATAAGGACCACCCCCCCTGCAAATTTGTGCTCTTCATTTTTTTGTCTTCCTTCTTTATTTCCTCATATAAGTCTTTTTTTACTGGTCTTTTCTTCAAACCATTCTATTCTTCATATTATTCTTTCTTCATGTTATTCATTTCCTCATACCAAGCAATTTTTTAGTTGTTACATCCACTATAGGCAGGATATTACCCATAGAGATATCATCAAGCCTACGTTGTCCCTCCCTAACGATGGCCATTCCATAACACCGTCTTCTCCCCATCATAGGCTATGCAGGGCAATGTTGTACATATCAACCTTCCATGTCCCTAACACCAATACTATTCTACCGGTTCCTCCAGATGATAATGTCAAGCTATAATTATTCAATATTTTTTATTACTAAGTTATTTGCCAATCCTGGGAAGGATTCCAAGGGTTGTTGTCTTTGAGGGTTCATATTTTGTGTTCAGAAACTCCTGCTGACTCGCGAAAACAATGTGATGGGGGCATTTCGAAGATCCATTAAATGTTCGTCCCCCGTTATTCACATGTCTGTTTTCCAAAGTTTGCCTAGCTTCAAATCAAATAGATTTTTTTCTCTTTGTTTTTCTCTTTCTTTTTTTTTCTCTCACCACTTGGTTCAAAACTTGGTTGTTTTGTTGGTTCTTGATGGAGGGAGGTCCTGGACCTAGGGAGTCAATGAGAAGTGAGATTGTGGTTCGAAGTCTAGTCACTGTGAATATTAGAAATAGTGAAACTATTCCAAATAGTGATTCCATATTCGAGTTTGACAAAGATTCTAGTTGGTTGACTTTTGTCTATGTGATTGGTTTTGAGTTTCTGTTCAGATCCAGTTATTAAGTTTCGGATTTAAGTTTCAGATCTTAAGTTTTTTTTTTCTAAGATTTGTTCTTTGTGTCTTCTCTTTTTGATGTTTTTTGATGTTTTTTGATGTTTTTTGATGTTTTTTGATGTTTTGTGATGTTTTTTTGTGTGCTTTTATTCGTCTGTTTTTGATTTGAGTGTTTGCTTTGAGTGTCTATTCTTGGGTGTCTGCTAAAAAAAAGTGGTGCTGGGAATGAAAAACTGGGGAATAAGAAGCTGGGGGCCTGGGGTTTATATAGTTCGCAGATGGGCACAATGGCTGCGAAATCAAGCATGCTCATTTTCTGGTCGGGCACGTAATACGTTTGCGGTCGGCACATACTACATTCATCGATGTGCAGTATGGTTAATTTTTTGTGGATTTGGACATTTCCATTCTGCACAGAGCAGCTGTTTGTATGCTACCCATCCAGATTGTCGATTTGTGGCACCAGTCAAAGTCAAGGTCCGCATACGAAGCACCAGGGTGGAATGTGGTGAACCCAAGGTACCAGAATGAATATGGTGAACCCAAGGAATCAGGATGGTGAACGAGAGGTACGAGAATGGAATGTGAAGAGTTTTCCGGCAAGGACTTAGCAATGACCGGCTGACTAGGACCCTGTGGTCAACTACTTAAGTAGCCTGATTTCTTCCTCTGGAAAACCATCAACGAGGAATAAGAGAGCTTTATACCTGAATGGGGTACACGGGAGTCTAACAATTACGGATACAGAACTTATCTTGATGAGCTCAGGAGATCTATTTTTTTTACCTGGGAACATCTGATTCTGAAGAGATTTCCATGTGTGTTAAAGGATCTGACCAACCAATTTAAACACCATCCAAACGGAAGTTTAACTAATGCTATTCATAATTGTTAATGGCAACTAACAGATAGTGTGGCCAACATGATTTCGGATTGGGACAAATTAACAGAGGGTGGGGGTGGGAATGGTGTGCCTTTAAATAAGGTTAGAGGAGACAAAGTATTGGATATGGATGATTAACCAACCATAAATTTGAACAGAATGATTTAGATCATGATGAGACCAAAATTAAGGGTTTTATTAACCGAAATATTCATTCCGAACACCCTGAAAAACCGTTTTCTCGTTCTCACGGAAACAAGGTACATGAAGAGAAAGGAAAAGTTAAATTTGTTCCATGATGAATTTCAATTCTAAGAGATATTCTTGAAGTTCACCAATGTCTATGCGTTGCATGATGGACACTCTCAACCAAGCTCCGTTAATGCGCAAGAAAAGAGCCCATAAAGTTGGTGGGTGTATGGTGATTGTCCATAACAAGTTCCTCCCCAAAACACTTAATCATTGCCGCTCACTCATAGTACGGCTTTGTGTGGTTTGATAATTACACTCGTGGAAAATTCAAGTGTTATAAATCCCATCTCCTATGGATGATTGATTATTTGGACAGAGTGATTGTCTGCTTGATGAACTAGACAGAAATGGCACCTTGTGATAGGCTGTTGAACCTTTTTAACACAACCAGAGCTCTATACAAAAAAAAGCTCTATAAAGGAAGCTCTATATTCGGGACTTCGAGCTCTTCACTTATTGGACCACGAGAAAACACTGAGCCCGGCACCTCCGATGAACCCCAAGTGATGGTCACTCTCCTCCATCAGTGCACAACATCCTGTGTCTGCCACGGTGGTGTAGGATTCAGAAACACATGTCAAGTGGTCGGAGCAGTCCCATACCCGAACAATTTGGTCGACGGAAGTCACAAGCACGTGCCTGGCCCCGAAAGATGCTATTCCCGTGATGGTTGCAGAAGCAGCTTTCTCCACAAAGGAATCGGTATGAAGAGTGACGTCTTGGGAGATCCTGAGACTGCATGCAAGAAGCGAGTTATCGTCTCCTCCCGTGATGATCTTGAAACCTTCGCTAGTCTTTTCCGTGTGCATGGCCTTGATTCCACTCTGGTGAAGCTGTTGCCTGATAAGCGGGTTGCCCAAAGCTGTTTTTCCTTCGAAGATTCCTGTATCCAACGCCCATATCGTCAAGTACCCGTCTGTGGCACCAACCACCAAAAAAAGGGAGTCTTCAAACTGCAAGAGCTCCACATTCAAAAGACAGCACGTGGAGTACACGTGACTGGCCACAACCTCAAACTGGCCGTTATAGTTGAACAACTTTATCTGTGAATTAGAGTATATGGCCGCAAGACTGAAGCCATGTTCGGTGGGAATGGCGGAAAAGTCCATGATTCGAAGATCGGGAGTCTCCTCCTGCACCGGGATCCGTGCTTCTTCTGTCACAGATAAACTTCCAGGAATGTGGTGGGAAATGCGCCAAAGAAGCAACTCTTCATTTGCTGCCGAGGACATGGCATAGTGAGGACTTAAAAACGCCACTTTTTGGAGCCCGGAAACGTGGTTTCTCATGGTAACGGTATATTCCACGTGACCCTTGGATACCGTGCCGAACTTGACGGATGCATCTTCAGATGCAGTAGCAATGAGTGTTTGACTATTTTCAGTAGGACACAATGATATGGACCGGATTTCACGCCCGTGGGTTCCGGATGATAATAGGTTGGCGCTGCACAGAAGCGTCCGGGGATTCAAGCCGTTTTTGCTGAGAAAACTGAAGTGAAGGGCGTCGGAGTCGGGAATAACCCGCCATTCTCGATGTGCTCCCGCACAAAAGACCTGACCCACCTCCATCTGTTTCGTTTCATTCCAGACAAAAAATGACGACGACCGAAACCCATAGAGGAAGATTTCATTATTGCGGAAAAATCCACCCTCAACACTTCCCCTTGGAAACTTGTTCTCCATAAGAACTTGTGGTTGTGCTCCACGACAGAACCGGATAACCATGTACACTCCATCCCGAATGGTGAAAAGACCAATAAACTCGGAGTTTTGGGAGTGCACGTGACTGATACTTGTGATTGTATCGCCAGGACAAATTTTCCAGAAAACCTGCGGTTGAGGCTTATCGTGGGCCAAATCGTACATGGCGAGATTTCCATGTCTAGAACCCACAAAGAGCCAATTTGTGATTGAGTCATAATGGATATACGTGGGGATAAAAACCCTGGGATCGGGTTTCTCCAACTCCGTGGTGTTGGTGAGTCCTGCATCGAAATCAAAGCTTCTAAAGAAAAACTGCTGCTTGGGGTTGGGATCCACTAGAAGAGCCACTGCACCGTGTGGGCTATATGCAGTCAATACGTTAATGAAGTTATTCTTTGGCACAAATTTGATGTCACTATCCATTTTTTGGGAGGTTTCTTCAGTTAAAGGGTTTTCTTCATTTGAGGCTTTGGTTGACGTGAAATGGTCAATTGAAATTATTGGCGGATTTTTGTCGGTTTTTTGAAAATGAAGGCTCAAAATGTCACCGTTCTTGGCGAAGAGCTTGACCAAATTGGCATGGAAAAATGTCTTGACCTGGGCCTTGGAGATGTCGGCTCCATGCACTCCCAAATCCACCTTCTGCCAGCCACTCAACGTACTGTGGAAGAAACAGTTGCCCAAAGAGGTGACAACAAAGAAACCACCAATGGATAATTGGCCAAATTGCTTGATGCACTCTTTTGGCTGTGGAGAAAAGGCTTCGATTTGGCCAAGCGTCAAGAGCCCGTCGTTATTGGAAGTTATGAGCGCTTCCATGCCTGAAAGTCCCTGGTTCAAATCCAATAACCGCACCTTTCCATCGGCACCTCCAGTAACAAAAACTCCATTCTCCGTGGCATCCCCGCTCCATATGTGCTTGCCCTCGTGGCAATTGGGAAAGCAAACCACTTGCTCCAAATCTTGGTTTCCTGCATACAGCCAGTACCGGGCAGTACAGTCTTCACCCGTACTAAAAATGCCCACATCCGAGTTTCCCCGAACATGACCAAACGAAAGCGACCAGATTCGTGAGCCGTGTCCCCAGCCAGTGGCCAAAAGTTTCCCCGAGTCCAAAGCGTAGAGTTTGATGGACCGATCATCGGAGCACGTGACGAGGTACTGGCCCAGACGGTCGATTTTGGCCTGGAAAATTGACCCTTCATGGTCAGTCAAATTGTACAAAAGCTGTTTTTTTTCAAGGTCCCATACAAGAACCCCATTCATCACAGTGCCTGCCGCCACTAGAATCCTTCCGTCGGGGCATTTCTGCACAGTTCCACTATACAAGATGGATTTTTCGGAACAATCAAGCGTGTCCTGCACCCAGTACACGTCCTCCAGCACAACCTCCAGCACGGCCTCCAGCACCTTCTCCAGAGATTCCTCCAGTACTCTCTTCCTCGTCCTCCTTCTCCTTTCAACATCAACACGAAGAACTTGGTTATGGGAATTGAGGAGGAGAATCAGGAGGTGAGACTCGGAATACAGCACGAATTCCGAGCAGATTATCCATTCGTTCAATGCCTTTTCCACAAACTGGCCGTCTTTTATAGTGTTCAAATCACAAACACAAAACGAACGGCCTCCAACCACAGCCACCGCTTTTTCATCGGGAGAAAGCGAGATGGCGTGGATTTTGTTGCGTTGGAAGATGCGTCTTCTCCACAGCTCCACGAGACCGTTTGGAGTGGGCACAAAAAACCGCAAAAGAGGCCCGTACCCCACGACTACAGATCCCGTGGAGAGGAACTTGAGTGCCGTGACTGGGCCGTAGTGGCGCAATTCCTGGAGATTGTTGGGCATGTAGTTGAAGAGCAGAGTCGATTTTTCGCATCTCGGTACTGCACGTCACTGCCACCAGTGGGCCAGCAGAGAGTATAACCAGCAGCAAAAAGCCATGGCTGAAAAGATATGCGGGTATATTTCCCAAATAGGCAGTTTCGAGCCTTAGCAGTCTTTTCGCAAAATTTGCTGTTTAAATGAGATGTTGTGAGGTTGTTGTACTGGAGATGGTACTGGAGAACGAGGAGTATATGCCGGACCCCTGTATGATGAGAAGGCGGTCCATATCAATGGTAAACATCAGTAACTCACCACTAATTAATATTGGTGGTCTGGTTCGGGAGAGACATCTTGGTCCCTCGATTGATGTATATTTTGGTGGAGTCAGAAAAAGCGGTTATATTGGGAAGAGCGGACACATGACCAAAGTCACGTGAGTGGCTGCGGTCTCAGAGAAGCTCCAGAGCTGTTTTCTCAATACCAGCCATAGAAAGTCCTGACAATGACTGATGTGGAAGTTCGAGCAACGAAGTGGAATTCTAGTTGGTCAAGTATTGGGATTTGGAAAATGGTGATTGTGGTTTATCTATTGATCTATACTATAGGTCATTTCGCAGGTACGCAGTTTCCCACAGTTTCCCACGTTTCTTACGTTTCTCAAGTACCTTTTATAACATGTGCATACCTCCACATTTACAGAATGCCTTGAGCCACGAAAAATTCCCACCACCTAATCAACAAAATAATACAAATTAATCAATAAAATATCAATAAAATATCAATAAATTAATCAATAAAATATCAATAAAATATCAATAAAATATCAATAAGTTAATCAATAAAATATCAATAAAATATCAATAAAATATCTATAAATTAATCAAACTTGGATCTACTGGTGAATTCTGTATGGTCTGTTATATAAATTTTAAAGGCACTAAGGGTGTGGTATCAGAAGTACACCTCAGGAAGCCTGTTTTAGTTTAAACAGAAACTTTAACTTACAGTTCTAAAGCTATATCATTGAGATTACGTTGATCTGTTAACATAAAACAATGTGTTTATAAGCCAAACTCCGGAGAAACCCTAAAGCTTGAATAACCAAAGTATGACCTTTTAAATAAAGGACCAATCATACCCTCTGAGGGTTTTATATTTAAGAAAAACTTTTATACCGGCTTGAATGACTCAAGGTATGGTAATCTGAGCGTAGTTTGATCATTAAACGCCAACAAAATAATCAACTGCACGTTCGAAACAGTGAAGATGAAAGGAGGGAAACTCGTTGGAGTTCACCTCATTTTTCCCGTGGTTCCAGAGCCACTGCAAGTTTCTTCCGCTATGTTTTTTGCTGTATTCTTGCAGAACAACATCCAAGATCTGCTGCAACTACACTGGGAGCTTCAAACTGTAATCGTCACTATGGACAAATGGCCACATGCTTTGGGCTAAGATCAATGGATTGAAGTCTCCAAGTGAACCATCGTAGCCAAAGATATCCCGTACTCTTATTTTGAGATCCTCAGAAGATTTCATACTCTTATTTTGAGAACCTCAGAAGATTTCATGTCTTGGAACATTTTGGTGATCTTTGAGGTGAACTCCAACGAGTTTCCCTCCTGCAACTTCTGTAAAATACCTTCCTCCAAATCATCGGATTTGGTGTTGCTGTTGATCAATCTCTTGGCCAATAAATGCCTGTAATGGTTTTCAAACACATCTTTATCTTCAATGTATTTCAAAACAAGCACCAAGTTGTCTGCTGTCATGTTCTCAATGTCAGCCTCCTTGCTTGTTGCTTTTATGTATAATATTATAAGCCTGCAGCAAAAATAGGGGCAGCTGATTTGATTTGAATTATTCTAACGTTTATTATATTTTTATATGGGTCATGGCGGATGTAAATCATCAATTATATTCAAGCTCCCTAGTCTAACACATCAGTTAGAGTTCCATACAGGAGTGTGGGTGGAATGGAAACTGAAAACAGAGATTCCATGGTTGCCGACTCCCAGAACTTTAGACAGAAAAATGCCGAGTCGATGAACAAGTCTAGGATCCAGTCCAACCACACTTCCGTAAATGATATTATCCACTCCAACCACACTTCCGTAAATGATATTATCCACTCCAACCACACTTCCGTAAATGATATTATCCACTCGTTACAGCAACCAAGGTCGCAGGTTTCCTCCCAGTCTCGTGAGCTTCTTCTAGCTCAACTCTACAAGCTTATAGTTATAAAGCCGGTGCCTCGTTTCAATGAAGAGTCTGCTGACTCTCGCACCTACATTACCGAGGAGGTTGTCTAGTTGTTAATCAACCAGTTGACCGGTGGCAATTACAAGTCGGCCAGTGAGTTCATCTTGCTCTACAGGTGTTCGATTGTACTTCTTGACAGTGATCTAGAAGATTAACAATGTGGACTACGTTTTCTTTATATCGAGTAATTCCGGTATTCACTAATGACCACTCAGATTGTACTCTGATTTGTTTTTTAATTGACACGCTAGTACCATGAAGTACTCACTTTACTAAAGTGCTGCTGTGATTGATTAGACTGTACATTTATAGAACTAGACCAACTTAGAGTTTACTGACTCACAGAAGTAGGCACCAATCCATGCCACTACCACTCTATAGCTTACTGGCTATAGGTTACTGGCTATAGTTTACTGGGTATAGTTTACTGGGTATAGTTTACTGACTATAGTTTACTGGCTATAGTTTACTGACTATAGTTTACTGGCTATAGTTTATTGACTATAGTTTACTGACTATAGCTTACTAAGTATAGCTTACTAAGTATATTTTACTGGCTATAGCGTACTGACTATAGCGTACTGATTCGGTGATCTTGTGAGCGGAGACTTCCTAGGGTCTATCGAGAAACTCATTTCCGACACTCCAAATTCCAATGTCACTAACGAAAACAAAGCTAGCGTGATCACGGGCTACTGTGGATTGCTTTTGGTCTTGTATGGAGATACTTCGGCTTTTGGTGTTGATGACAAAATCAAATGGCTTTTGGAACTAGCGCAAGGCTTTGTTCGGAGTTCTTTAACTATGAAAACTCAGCTTGATACTGGTGAACGTGAATATTCCACTCTCATGGATGAAAGAGAAGACAAACGTTTAGTGAACGACCAAGAATTGCATGTTCAATCCGAATCTAACATTGCCATTGCTTGTCTCCACGGTGTGGGAGTCTTGCTCACTCTCCTTCGAAGAGGCGAGTACTTGAACAAACTTCTTAGTTTTGTGGCTAATGAACTCATTGAAAAGATTGACAATGATTCGATCATTGAGCTTTCTAAAGCTGCTACGAAGGTTCTTGCATTATGTTATGAACTTTTCCAATACGAAGATCCCGAGGACGATGACGAAGAAGACTTAGAATTCAACTACAATGCGCCATACTATGAGCAGGGAGCTATTCTCAACGTCTTGCTGCGCCTCTCAAACTTGTCGTCGAGAAAGATCGGAAGAAAAGAGAAAAAGGACTATTACTACTACTTCAGTGCTAGAGCCACACTATTAAGTCCATTTTATGTATATCAAAAAGTATAGTATATGGGTAGTGTATATGGGAAGTGTATATGGGAAGTGTATATGGGAAGTGTATATGGGAAGTGTATATGGGAAGTGTATATGGGAAGTGTATATGGGAAGTTATGGTAATCTCATTAAAGATGTATAATATTATAAGCCTGCAGCAAAAGTGGGGGCAGCTGATTTGATTTGAATTATTCTAACGTTTATTATATTTTTATATGGGTCATGGCGGATGTAAATCATCAATTATATTCAAGCTCCCTAGTCTAACACATCAGTTAGAGTTCCATACAGGAGTGTGGGTGGAATTGGGGTTGGAGAAAAGAGGTCTCTGTGTTCCAACAAACAAGACATTGCAACCTTATTATTATGTATATTTGTGGATTATAGGGGTAGTAGAGTAGTGACGGAGGTCAGTAATTTAGTTTCCAGTGGTAATATTTAGGTCAATAGTCAAGGGAATATAGGTCAGTAGTCAAGGGAATATTTAGGTCAGTAGTCAAGGGAATATTTAGGTCAATAGTCAAGGGAATATATAGGTCAATAGTCAAGGGAATATTTAGGTCATTGCATGGTCATTCCCCTGATGATTCCTCAAAAGGTGGAATTGCTTATATAACTTCTCAACAGAAGTGAAGCAGAGTAGAAGCCCTTGGACAATGTTTCATAGTTGCAAATATAAGTAAAGAAAAGGGTGCACGCATCTAGGTGACTGGTAGATGGCTGGGAGGCGACTGGTAGATATCAGGCGGAGAGGCTTACTAATACCTCAATAGGTGGGAGTACCAATGGTGGATCTGACATAGTATAGTATAGTCTGGAAGGAGGTGTATGGTCTGGAAGGAGGTGTATAGTCTGGAAGGAGGTGTATGGTCTGGAGGATGGAGTATAGTCTGGAAGGCGCAGTATGGTCTGGAAGGCGCAGTATGGTCTAGATAGACAGAGTGGTAGTGTGGTGGAAATAGATGTAGACCAGAAAAGACCAGACTGACTATAGTAAATATTTATGGTCTTTGCATGGTCATTGTGCGGGTGGTATAGACAGGAAATGGACCCATCACTGAACCCTTTACTGGGTGAGAATTGGAGTTACCTTGATGAACCATAAAGTGTATGTTTTTTTAAAAGTGTTCTTACTCTAATCAATGCATCACATTGTGTATTAGAATGCTACTACTACTCTACTACTACTCTATTACTACTCTATTACTACTCTATTACTACTACTACTACTACTACCAATACAGACTACTACTACCAATACAGACTACTACTACAAATACAGACTACTAATACTACTCTACTACTACTACTACTACTACTCTACTACTCTACTACAAATACAGACTACTACCAATACAGACTACTACTTACGCCAAAGTGAAAACCATTTCCGTAGTTTCGGGTATTACGAAAAGCACTCAGTTTCATTGGTTTGGGGTGAAATTCTTAAACCAAGAGTCCAGAGTTACTCAGTACAGCATAGGGTTTTTTTGAATATACCCAAAGAGATTTGCATTCAACATCTACATGAATAAAATACCCGTTGGGCTTGAATACTATATGCTGACCTTTGGAGCTGGCATAACTTTTATTTCCATCAAATTCTGAATTTTGCAGCCATTGATAAGTCCAATCTACCCAAATGTATGGAATTCTTGAGGTGTACTGCATGTTCACGTGACTGCCCCAGATGAACAATAAAGAGTATTGTTGAAGAGAGCCAAAGCTTTCTTAAGTGCTCGTCTAGGTGTCATATAATGTCCATTGTCTTGCAGAAGACAATGTTGGTAAGAGACTGAAGAGGGAGAAAAGCTGGAGCGTATAAGAATGGACGAGAATATTCTTATAAGAGATGGTCGAAATAGCTGTGTTAAGATACAAGGATCTCCTAGTATAATATTAGATACAGATAAGAATATAAGTCGTTTATGATCACTGGAGTCCCACACTTATGTGACGCATTGGAAGTAAAGGTAACTGTTCCAGATTACGAGAGTGTATATTACAACTCTACTACTACTACTACTACTCTACTCTACTACTAATACTAATACTAATACTAATACTACTACTCTACTACTACTACTACTACTACTACTACTACTACTACTACTACTACTACTAATAGTACTAATACTACTCTACTACTACTACTACTACTATTACTACCACTACTAATACTACTACTCTACTACTAATACTACTACTCTACTACTACTACTACTACTCTACTACTACTACTAATACTACTACTACTGATACTACTACTACTAATAGTGAATACTAATAATGAATACTAATATTAATACTAATACTACCACTACTACTACCAATACTACCAATAGTACTAATAGTACTACTACTACTACCACTACTCCTACTACTACAGAATACAGAATACTACTACTACTACTACTACTACTACTACTAATACTGACTACTACTACTAATACCGAATACCGAATACCGAATAATGAATAATGAATACTAATACTGAATACTGACTATTAATACTGAATACTAATACTGAATACTGAATACTGACTATTAATACTGTCTGTTAAATTCTATTTACGTCCAGTACTCTGTTTTGTGTGTTTATTCGCCAATGGAATCCCAGTAAGTGGGAATCCCAGTACTTATATAGCTAACCTGTGGGTACCAGAGAAGTGGAGCCATGTCACGAGCTAAGGTGAATGGATGAGTCCACGTCACGGGGTATGGTGCCTTGGGCGAGTCATTGGCATTTGTAGGCTCGAACAATACCTCTATGGGTAATGTGTCTACCCATGGTGGTCTAACACTGACTACTACTACTACTACTGATACTACTACTACTACTACTACTACTACTCTACTAATACTGAATACTGAATACTACTATTACTACTACTAATACTACTATTACTACTACTAATACTACTATTACTACTACTAATACTACTAATACTAATACTACTAATACTACTACTACTACTACTACTACTACTACTACTACTCTACTACTACTACTACTACTAATAGTGAATACTAATACTACTAGTACTACTACTACTAATAGTGAATACTAATACTACTACTAGTACTACTACTAGTACTACTACTACTAATAGTGAATACTAATAGTGAATACTACTACTAATACATCCACTACAAGATCCATAAGCATGGTTGAGCCAGAGATTCGAAGGGAACCAATGGAGATTCAAGTGTATCAACACGAGTCCAATTACAAGAGATCAAGTACAAGAAATAAGTACAAGAGATCAAGTACAGGAGATCAAGTACAAGGGAATTAGAATATAATTTTATCAAAATATTTCATCCTCGAAATCAGTTAATATACTAATACTACTACTAATACTGAATACTATTGCTACTACTACTACTAATACTGACTACTAATACTAATACTAATACTGAATACTAATACTACTACTAATACTAATACTAATACTAATACTAATACTACTAATACCACTAATAATAATAATAATAATAATAATAATACTACTACTAATAGTGAATACTAATAGTGAGTACCAATACTACTACTACTACTACTACTACTACAACTACTACTACTATCTGTTAGATTCTGGTTACGTCCAGTACTCTGTTTTGTATGTTTATTCGCCGATGGATCCCCAATAGGTGGGAATCCGAGTACTTATATAGTTAGCCTGTGAGTACCAGAGAAGTGGAGCATGGCGGTTAAACGCCATGTCACGAGGTAAGGTGAAAGTATCAATCCAAGTCGCGGGGTATGACGCATTGGATACGTCATTGGCATTCGTAGGCTCTAACAATACCTCTATGGGTAATGTGTTTACCCATGGTGGGTCTTACACTATCAATACAGACTACTACTCTACTACTCTACTACTACTACTACTCTACTACTACTCTACTACTACTCTACTACTACTCTACTACTACTCTACTACTACTCTACTACTACTCTACTACTCTACTACTACTACTACTGAATACAGAATACTAATACTAATACTGAAAACTAATGCCGAATACTGAATACTAATACTGAATACTAACTGCTAGAGCCTAGGGAGTGCCCTAGTTATAGAGGTATTTTGGCCCTCAGTCTAATCCCAACAATGCCCATACCAAAACGTTGAGACTCAACTTCACATGTTGTTGGGGCATGATGGACATACCAAAATTTTTACCCACACCACTCACAAAAATCACCAACATTAATTACTTACTTTGGAGGCACGGAGGTTCACTGATAAGCTGGACTGTTTCTTCCCATTGGCCATACCTGCACGTAATCTTTTTCGCAGCCATTTCTCTCTATTTCTCTTGTACCAAATGCGACCCCAATCTGTTTACAACTACCACCACTTCTTTTCGTGGGTTTTGTAACGAGAGAGCCCATTGTGTACTAAGTATAGACTGAGTAGAGTCCGAGTTCTCAGAAACGCCTTAGTCGTTGACTACTTACTGTTGAGCGTTTGCACACGCCTTCACATCGGTTGGAATTGTTATAACGTTGGCCTCCAATAATTCTCTCTAGTATGGTACTTCAGGGTTCATCTTCACTCACTTATATCCTTCCCAAACTAGATATTAGTGATGTTATTCTCACAATTGATACCGCTCAAACCAAAGCGCGTTCCTCTCTATATATAGTCAATCCCCGGGACTCCCACACCCGAAACCGGCGTTTTGTAACTGACTGTGCATGATGTGCGTACGTTTTCATCGTGTATATATCCCTGTTTCATCTGCACCATGTATCTCTGAAACATGTGGGACCTCTTCATCTCTTGTCAAGCCTGTGTGTTGTCGTTGACCTGTAGGCAACATGTTTCATAGTTGCCCGCACTCACTGGTTGACACATGTCACATGTCCCACAAGTTCAACAGACACATGTCCCACAAGTTCAAAAGTCACATGTCTCACAAGTTCAACAGTCACATGTCCCACAGTGTAGTCAGTATACTGACTAGTCTTATGGCGACTATACGTAAGGAGATAATGCCCTATTAGACTCTCTTCTGTTGTACCTTCATTGTAAGATACTGACCTAATATTCTGTGCTGACTGACCAGGATAATAAATGCATCAGAATCAAAAAAGCTCCACCGAAAGAAAGTTGGGCAGTGTCTCAGACCCTGCACTCAGTCTGAGACCAGTAGTACTAGAACTGATAAGTACTAGCTGGTAATGCCCCAGACCCTGCACTCAGTCTCATACCAGTAGTACTATAACTGATAAGTACTAGCTGGTAATGCCCCAGACCCTGCACTCAGTCTCATACCAGTAGTACTAGAACTGATAAGTACTAGCTGGTACTGACCATGGAGTCCCAGTAGACACCATCTATTGACTTGAGATTGATCATAAAAAAATAGCCTGATCTGGCATTTTCCCAGTACACTGTGTCTCTGTAGACCAGTGTATGCCTTACTGACAGCACTTATCTCTGAGTCATTACTTCTTTCTTGCGTCAAGGATCTGCGAAATGGAGTCCTCGACGGTTTGCTTCAAGCCAATGAGCTCAAAGCCAAGGATCGCCTTGGTCTTGGAGTTGTCGATCTTGCTAGAGTTCTCAAACGCCCTGGCCCCCGAGTTGGGCTCGCCAATGGGCAACTTGCCCTTGAGGAGATTGGCGTTCAAGATGTCAAGGATATCCTGGCCGGTGAAACGGCCGTTGTACAACAACAAACGTTGGTTGGAGAGGCCCTTTTCAAAAGCAATCAAATGCGCCCGTGCCACGTCCCGTACATCCACGTAACCTCCTTGCATGGTGGGCACCTCGGATTCGGGCGTCAAGTCCAAGTACTTGTTCAAGAACTCCGACGACGTGTTCAAGGTATCCTTGACCTCGAAAGCCTGGGGCCCAAAAACAAACACCGGGTTGACGTAATTGATTGTGAAGTTGGGTTTCTCCTTGGCCACAAAGTCCCATGCTGCCTTTTCGGCAAATGTCTTGGATCCTCTGTAACCATCGTAACTATTCTTCTTGGCCTCGTCCCATGTGATTTCATTCCATGACTCCTCGGTGTTGGTGTAGTTGGGGTTGTTTGCTCTGCTGGCGTCGCCAATGGCTGCATACGACGAAGTCACCACCACTTTGTTGATCTGAGGCCCGTGGTCCTTGATTGCTTGCAAGGCATTCTTAGTGCCCTCCACTGCAGGCAAGAGGAGGTCCTTCTCGATATCCGTGGCGTTGAAGTGGAACGGAGAGGCCGTGTGCAAGAACACCAGCACTTCTGGGTGGTTCTTCAAGGCCTGATCAAAGGCGCCCTTCTCCCCCACATCTTTGACCACCTCATAGGAAAACGCCTTATTGTTCAATAACTGCGCAAGGTTATCACCCTTTTGCTGCGACCGCACACTTCCCACCACCTTATAGTTGTTTTTGAGAAGCTCAACAACCACATGCTGAGCAATAAAGCCCGTGGCCCCCGAGACAAAAACCGAAGTCATAAAGCAACAATCTAACACTAAGAATGTAAATCACAAAAAACGTAGATCACAATAAATCACAAAATATAATCACAAAATATAATCACAAAATATAATCACAAAATATAATCACAAAATATAATCACAAAATATAATCACAAAATGTAATCACAGAATATAATCACAAAATATAATCACAAAATATAATCACAGAATATAATAATCAATAACTAATCAACTAATTAATTGTCTAATTGTGGCAAACAAGAGTTCTTGTGGAAGAAAAATTCAATGAAGTGAAGATTAGTGGGAGAAAGAGAATTGCGTTTAGAAGGGGGGAGGCTGCAATTATATAGTATTCAGTGTGGCGAGAGGGGGTTGCTGTGCGAAGTGTGGAGAGCGATTGCGAAGGCGAGGAAGAGTGCGCTAAGAGTGGTGGCCCGCGCCGCACCTGCACAATGCGTCTAGCCGGATCTCAATTAGTAATGCGGAGTTAATGGATTGAATAGAATCCATGGAATTGACTGGAGCAAGTTTCGTGGGGAAAGTGTTTCAGAGTGCATAGAGGGAAGTGTTCAGAGTGCATAGAGTTTCGTGGGGAAAGTGTTTCAGAGTGCATAGAGGGAAGTGTTCAGAGTGCATAGAGGGAAGTGTTCAGAGTGCATAGAGGGAAGTGTTCCGAGTGCATAGAGGGAAGTGTTCAGAGTGCATAGAGGGAAGTGTTCAGAGTGCATAGAGGGAAGTGTTCAGAGTGCATAGAGGGAAGTGTTTCAGAGTGCATAGAGGGAAGTGTTTCAGAGTGCATGGAATAAAGACAATGGAGGCAACACAACTTATTATATCCTATTATTCGTACACCGTTTCACGTCCTAAGCGTTCATATGCTGTACCTGTTCAAGGTATAAGAGTGGAGTATGGTCTTGGTACTACGAGGTAGTTGGGCCACCGGCAATTTGTCCAGAAACCTAGTGAGTTAATGACAGTCATAGTGACAGAATGTGAGTCAGACAGTGAGACAGATTTACGACTTCGGGATTCGGCTTCAAGGTAAGCTAACATCAGAACTGGCCCTAGCTTGACATTTGACGTCATTTGTCATATAACTTTGAATGTGCAGGTTGACATTGAGTTTAAATATTGAGCACCATATTGAGCAATGAAGTTCCTTCATGGCTGCCAGTATCAACTCGTTTCCTAAGGAGCAACAAAAGTGGAGATTTTCTGCCCAACAAAGATATTACCTAAAACAATCAGTTTTAGCAGCTAAGGAAATAGTCTGCCGATGATGATCTGTTTTTTGTCTCTTTGCAAGACTAAGAGTTTGAATATCTGTCGAGTACTTTTCGGTCAGCTAATGTATGGAAACGTCGCTATGAAAACGTCACTATGAAAACGCAACTATGAAAACGTCACTATGAAAACGTCACTATGAAAACGTCACTATGAAAATGTCACTGACTAGACAGCTTGGTGGAGTATTAGTATAATCTTCTAGATGAGTTCTAGTACCATCATTTCCCATCATGTTGTTTAGCCGAGAAATTACTGGACCTCTCCTAGATCTTTCAATTGAATGCTGCTACTAGAGATAGTGACAGAGAAGCAGAAAATTATGACAGTGATAGAGTGAGATGAGTGAAGCTATTGAGGTAGAGGGAGATACTGATACGGATGTTGAGGGAGAGGGATATAGTGTTGGAGATTGAGGCACATGGCGAAAGGTAGAGGTATTGACAGAGAACGAAAAAGATCAAGATTGATGGTGGTAGAAATGTGATAATGTGACATATATATATGTTCATTCATAGGCTACAAGCCTAAAATTTGTTGGGACCTCAAAAGAAGTGGAAAGACTTCGACAGAATACGAAAGTGCTTAGAGAAATGAGGGTTTGCGCAAGGAGTTTTGAGACCTCCGTCTCTAATCGCGTGCCAAAGAAAATATGCTAAAAGCGTCGTCGATAGAACGGCAGAGTAAGAAATGTTTGTGCGCTTTGAATCCGGCGTCAAAGGAGTCAAATCATCAGGTGACTCAATATCAATCCGGCGTTTGGCTGGTTCTCCATGAGTCAACAACATTTTGGCGTATCACTAAAGACCAAGCTTTAAAATCGGTATCGGGTTTCCAACCGCGTATTGAATTGAGGGTCTTCCTGACATTTTGCATTCTTCCCAAATGACTTCAGCGATCGAGCATTCCAAGTAAATGTGTCGAACCTTTTCGAGACGTTTAGTGGAGAACGGCCTTCCCCAAAGAGGACGGTTTGTCGTTGGATAAATGTGTTGAAGATCATTTCCAAGATGAAAAATTTGGACGTAATCATAGGGATGAAGAGTCCAGGTCCTCTTCTTGAATTTCTTCCAGTATCGTGGCTAGTCCCTGGTCCCAGCAAGATCCTTTATGGTAGCACTGGACACCAATGATGATAATAGATCTTTGTTTGCTTGTTCCGACGCAATGATATCCTCGAACCGATGAAAGTTGGTTTGATATCAATAGCCCTTCGGACCAATGACAGTTGTTCGATATCATTGGTTCGATATCATTGCTTTGATATCATTGGCTCGATATCATCAGCCCTTCGGACTGATGATATACTCTAAGACCACTTTGAATAGCCGACATTTTACCGTGGCTAAAAGTCTTCTTGAACCTTGAGTACTCTTCAAGATCTGTTGACTAAGCCCACCAAGGAATACCCGAACCTGTGCTCCCCAAGGAGACTCCGAATATGTGGTTGGTTCTTTAAATGAAGAATGGAAGATACCTGTGTTCGCCCTAAAGAGGGTGAAAAACTTGTCTTCCACTTAACCCTTATGAATTGAACCAGCTCTAAGACCCTCCAATTTCATTTGGATGTCTATAACCACAAACAACCATGCTCAATCCTTGCGAAAATCTTACCTTCTCCGAAACGTGGAAAAAGGTTCTTGACTGAGGAATTGAGTTTTTTGAACATTGTATCGAGGTGTACGGGTCTATGATGGGTGTACGGGTGTACGGGTGTACGGGTGTATCTTAGACATGCACGATATCCGGTATATCAAAGAGGAAACAGGGATGTCAAAGTACTGGCGCCTCTGGCATCTCTTCGGCAGGTCACCTGTCTGATTTAGGGTGTGTTTGGAGACGATCAACGAGTTCTGAAGCGCAGATGCATGGGAAGAGTATGAGCCCGGGGCTCAAGAAGAGAAACAAGGCCAGTGGTGGAAGAGTCCGGACGGAAGAAAGTGGCCGTTTGCATGTCGACACTACATCATTAGAAATATACGTTATTTGTGTACGTAGCTTCAAGTAAGGCTGGGTTTTGCATATCTTGTGGCTGGCTAAATACAAGTATATCACGTGACTCTCACGTGCCATGTTAGATCCGATTCCGGCCCACTAACATACTTTGTTCCAGGAGTTTTGAGCTGGTGTCTGGAGCAAGATGGCGTTCCTAAGCCTTATACACACTCATCGGGACCATGGGGTTTGTGGTTGACGATATAGAAGCCGTAGTAGGTGTTGCTCACGTGACTCTTTGCTCACGTGACCTTAATGAATGGCGGCCGGAATGGCCCCATTCCGGGGCTTATATACAGTTCCGACCTATTGACTTAGGTCATTTCCTCGAGCCCCAAAGAATAGTTTGCAGGTTTTTTAGGAACTTCCGAAATGATACTGGGTTCAGGACAAACATATCTAATCGAGAACTTGTTATCTGGCGTTGCTGGAACTTTAGCCAAGGGTCACGTGACTTGGTTGACCGGAATAGGCAATTTCGACCTACTGTCCCGTCATTGAACCACCAAGAACTTTTTTTGCTTCAACCCCTGTGTATATTCCTAATTAGCTTATTGTCTGGGCCCTAACTGAACCATGCCAGGGACATTTAGAGGATTGGGAAGGTCACGTGACCGACCCAAGGTGCATATCCTGCAACCAAGAACCTCATTAACCATACCAATACCAACGCATAAACTACAATTTGACCTTGATTAATATATTACCCAATACCCAACGGCTCGACCTAAATAAAATCCAGAACCACTATATATGTGTGTGTGTGTGTGTGTGTACCCGTGAAGGTGTGGTTCTGGACGCTGCTAAGCAGACTTAAACAAAGCTGATAATCAGCAAATCAACTTTAGGATCTAGGCAACCCGAAGGCAGACTAGAAACCCTAAAACTGAGTAGACCCACAATTGGTCTAGATGACCTTTTCAGGCTGAGTCTCAGGAACCACTTCCTTATTGGAAATAGAGTCCGAAGACACATCGGGAGCAACACCCAACTTCTCCCTCTTGACCCTCTCGAACAACTCCTCCTGCTGCTCCTTGGTCAACTCGTTCTTCTTCTTACCCTTGATGTAGTACATAGGGTTCAACTTGTTGATGGTCATGTTCTTCATGCCGGGCAAGTGGCCGTGCTTCTCCTCGTACCACATCAAGGCCACGGTGATAACAATGAAGATCCAGTACACGTTGTAGGAGATCACAGAACCGTAGGTGGCGGAGTTTTGCCAGCCCAAAAGAGCATTGAACACATCCCATCCGTTATCGATTTCTGGGTTGCAGCAGTTGACGTGCCACACGGACTTCTTGATGTCGTAAGTACCAGGGCCAGAACCGTTTTCGGAGGCGTCTCCTCCGGTCTTCTTGTTGTAGACATAAGTCTCAAAGTACCACACACCTCTGGAGAACAAGCCAGCGGAAATAAGGTACAAGATACACGTGGAGATGACCAAGAAGATCTGCAACGACACCGTGGAACCTCCGTAGTAAAGAGCAACACCCACCAAGATTCCGGCAATCAAGCCGGTGATCACGGGAATGGGGAAACTGGAGGCAGGAGACGACAAACCAACGCCTCCCACGAAAACAACCGCCTCCAAACCTTCTCTCAAGCACGTGATGAAAGGTAAGATGAACATGGAGTATTTCTTAGTGTAGTGACCAATGCCCAACTTGGTATTCTTGGGTTTCTTGACCAAGGCCTGCGCCAACTTCACTCTCCACTTCTCCTTCATCTTATTGATTCTCAACATGGCAAGCCCCATAAACGTAATCAACACCGTAGCAATAATACAAAACACTCCCTCCCAGATATCCTCACTCTTGGACCAGATATCGTTTTTAAGCGAGTAAAACGCTCCAATGAACGCACATCCAAGAATCAAACATAGCACCACGCCCGCTATGGACCCTAGCCACACCTGTCTTCGCAACCGCTTGTAGGTGACGGGATCATCCTTTTTTCCACAGAGGCCCTGCTTCAAGAACGCCAAGAGGACCGAAACAACCACCACGGCCTCCAAGGACTCTCTGAACACCACGAAAAAAATTTGCACGTTAAAGACGTTAACCATTTCGGGCGCTTATTAGAATGTGATAGTAGCTAACTGTACCAACAAAGATCTCAACGGAAGAGTTTTAAACTAGTAGATAAGCTCAACAGTAGAGTTTTAAACTAGTAGATAAGCTCAACGGTAGAGTTTTAAACTAGTAGATAAGCTCAGCGGTAGAGTTTTAAACTAGTAGGTAAGCTCAGCGGTAGAGTTTTAAACTAGTAGATAAGCTCAACGGAAGAGTTTTAAACTAGTAGATAAGCTCAGCGGTAGAGTTATAGGCCAGTAGATAAGCTTAGCAGTAGGGTTGCTGGATTATATAAGCTAGCAGCTAGATTATATAAGCTGGTCGGGTAAGCTGGCAGCTGGGAGACCTGGGAAGCTTTACTGGATTATGGGGGGAGGGGGGGATGGGGGAGACCCTATATATATAGTAAAAACTGGATGCGCGATGTGCATGAGCACACCCACTAGAGAGGCGAGAGCATGCACGGCGTGGGAGGGAGTGTATGGGGCCAGGGCCCGAGGCAGAACAATGGCGCACATCTGGCCATATTCGGGGTTGTGTTAGTGGTGCATTCTGTGCGCTCCTTCGGACAGACATATTGTATGGGCTGTTAAAGGGGGGTATATTGGTTTTTGAAGATGGGTATAATACCCGACTCGGGTCCGAAGGGAGAGAGAGAGACCCGTGCACCAGCCCATAATTCACCGGTTTGACTTTTCTTAAATCGGTTGTTCATGCTTTTACCACCCTTAGTAATCCGGACCCGGGGTGTGTCCGATCTGGAAGTAATGTGCCTCCGTCACTGTGACTGGTTGACCCCCGGCCAATCATCAGCGCCGGTAGGGGCTTCCTGCACGCGGCGCGTCCCGTGCATGTCTTGGCACGTCAAAAGTGTAAAATTTGGTTATCTCTGAAATCTCTGTGCCATCAGCCCGCTAAAGTGTGGACCGCGTTCGGGGTTGTATTGTTTTTGGTACGTGTGAGTAGCCGCTGATTGGAAGGCCGGAACGTACGAAAAAGTTATGCTTGCATATCGACAATGGGCCCAGAGGCCCACATTACGGGGGTATAGGTTTAGGCAAAGATGCAGGGAGATAATTGAGTGGCCGGCACATAGAGGGCATTGTGCAGAGTGACGTGCATGAAAAAATTATCTCTGGAAATCCGGACGCAGCGTGCAGACGACGAAAAAATCGCGCGCCGCGAACCTCCTCGTAACGAGAAATGCCCTTTTTTTTTGGGTATGGCTGGATGCGCCAGACCCGTCACGGTCATATGCACGTGAAACTACGACACCGAATTCGGCCGGCCGTGTATATGTGGGACCGGGCCACAAATTACGCCACTATCCTGGGTCCAGGTGGAGTTCCGGCCTGAGCTCCAGATGCGGGCATGAGTTTTAGATGCGGGCATTAGTTTGAGATCCGGGGGCTCAGTTTGAGATGCGGGCATTAGTTTGAGATCCGGGCCCCAGTTTGAGATCCGGGCCTTGGTTCGGGACCGTCGCTGCCCCCGGTTCCCCCGGTTCAAGGGGAGTTCCGGCCCAAAACACCCTCGGACTACTCACCAAAATAAAATCCACCTCCCCCATCTGTCCCGTACCCCTCACCACTACCACTGTAATGGAATCGTACGCATAACTCGTAACAAAGTACCACATTGGTATATGCAGGATGTCCAGTACACCAGTACACACTACACTAAATAGCGCACATTGAGTGCACACCCGTACATACCACTACATACCAGTACACATTTGCACAAAGTACAGTTGCACTAGAGACCTTTAATTGTATGGGACCTAGTAATATTTGTAACGTTTGCATAGTGTATGCAGGACACTTCGTTTATTTCTACAAAAAAATTTTCATCCAAACCATCTCAATTATTCACCCAGTTTAGTCTATTTTACATGCATAACCACATTGGAATACACTCATAGCCAGAAAAGGAACGACTAAGAGTATCAAAAACGATCAGAATTATGAATTCGGGGTTATATGCAGGAATACATAAGTTTGAACCGCCAATCCAGGCTCTGTGTCACTGTCCAACTGTACTTTAACGTACTTTAACGTGCTTTAGTGTACTTTAGTGTACTTTAAGGGCACTCTAACATTTTTTAACGTACTCTGACTGCACTTTAACGTGCTTTAACGTACTTTAACGTACTCTAACTGCAGTTTAGCGTACTTTAACGTACTTTAACGTACTTTAGTGTACTTTAGTGTACTTTAACGTACTCTAACTGCACTTTGACGTACTCTAACTGTACTTTAACGTACTCTAACTTCACTTTAACTTCACTTTAACTTCACTTTAACGTACTTTAACTTCACTTTAGCGTATCTTACCGTAATTTAACTTCACTTTAACGTCCTTTAACGTATTTAAACTTCACTTTACCGTATTTTACCGTAATTTGACTAAGTATTTTTATAGACTAAATCATCTAAAGAAACCAAAGATGTTAGATTCTTGAATACGTCTAGTACTGGGGTTTATGTTCATTCATGGACGCCCAAGAAGTGGAAATCCTAGTACTTATATAGCTAGCCTGTGAATACCAGAGAAGTGGAGCATGGTGGTTAAACGCCATGTCACGGGTATGGCGCCTTGGACGAGTCATTGGATTTCGTATGTTCGAAAGATACTTCTATGGGTAGTGTGTCTACCCAAGGTGGGTCTAACACAAGTATCAAGTATGGAATATCAAGTAGTATTAAGTATGAAATATCAAGTAGTATTAAGTATGAAATATCAAGTATAATTATGAAGTATGAAATATTAAGTATGAACTATCAAGTATAATTGTGAAGAATGAAATATTAAATATGAAGTACCAAGTATAATTATGAAGAATGGAATACTAAGTCCGAGATATTGAGTAATGGTGTATTCAAGTATTAAGAATTGAGTATTGAATATTGAGTATTGAGTATTAAGTGTAAATATGAACTATTAAGAATTGAGTATCAAGTATGACATATTGTGTATAATTATAAGTATCAAGTAAAT
>NKZC01000158.1:0-38205 GCA_002374385.1 Metschnikowia borealis
AGACTACAGACTAGAACAATATAGACTAGAATAGACTATAGACTAGAACAATATAGCCTAAATACAATATAGAATATAGACTATAGAATATAGAGTAGACTGAGAAGTGTGAATAATCAATAGTGAAATTTTATAGCAGTACAAACCTTATAGTAGTGTAGACTGTTAGATCCATTGTTAACAGAGCTCTGCTCATTAAGCTTCTACTCCCAAAGTCATAAGCAGCTCCGCCTTCTACAGATACCAACGAACAGTGGAGATGTACCAATATACAGACCAAATTAGGCATAGGTGTAGAGTAGAGTAGAGAGTAGAGTATACAGTTATAAAGACAGTAGAGTAGAGTAGTATACAGTATAGCGTAGAGAGTAGATTACACTAGTATAAGAGAGTAGAGTAGTATACAGTAGTAGAGTATAGAGTATAGAGTATAGAGTATAGAGTATAGAGTATAGAGTATAGAGTAGAGAGTAGAGAGTAGAGAGTAGAGAGTAGAGAGTAGAGAGTAGAGAGTAGAGAGTAGAGTAGTATACAGTATACAGTAGTAGAATAGATTATACTAATATAGTAGTAGAGTAGTAGAGTAGTAGAGTATAGCAGTAGAGTAGTATAGCAGTAGAGTAGTATAGAGTATATTATGTAGTATAAAGTATAGATTATACTAGTAGAGTAGTACAGTAGTATCGAGTATAGAGTATAGAGTAGAGTAGTATAGAGTAGATTATACTAGTAGACTAGTAGACTATAGAGTAGTATGAAGTATATTATTAGATTGTACTAGTATAGAGTAGACTATACTAGTAGAGTATAGAGTATACTAGTATAGAGTAGACTAGTATAGAGTAGACTAGTATAGAGTATAGAGTATAGAGTAGTAGTAGTATGAAGTATAGTATTAAATTATACTAGTATAGAATAGAAAGTATAGAGTAGATTATACTAGTAGAGTAGTAGAGTATAGAGTATAGCAGTAGAGTAGTACAGAGTAGTATAGAGTAGAGTAGTATAGAGTAGATTATGTAGTAGATTATGTAGTCGAGTGTTAGACCCACCATGGGTAAACACACTACCCATAGAAGTATCGTTCAAACCTACGAATGCCAATGACTTGTCCAAGGGGCATACCCCGTGACTCGGACCCATCCTTTCACCTTACCTCGTGACATGGCGTTTAACCATCATACTCCACTTCTCTGGTACTCACAGGCTAACTATATAAGTACTCGGATTCCCACCTATTGGGAATCCATCAACGAATGAACATAACCCCCAGTACTAGACGTATTCAAGAATCTAACAGATGTATGTTCACTCAATGTGTTTATATTTCACCGCATGCAGGGATGGAAATTCAGATGGTCTTGAAGAGTTCCCTAAACCAAAAAAAAAAAATAATAAAAAAAATAAACTTCCTGCTATGCCTCAAATCTGATATCTTGGAAGTATCTGCACTGAGTAGGATAGGACTGTATATAACGCGGCCACTGGCTGCAACATACATTAAAACACGGATGAATGCAAAAACAAAACTATCTCATAATAGAGTTTTCGTTACACCTCTAGAGTGGAGAAAACAATATCTGACACCACAACATCGTGGTATACAACATTCGGCTTAAAGATGGTGGGTGGGGTTAACAAACGTCTGGTATGTCCTCCTTTGTAGTGTATACTGGTCTATTCTGGTACATTTCTGGTCCTTTTTAGTGTATTTTAGTGTATTTTAGTGTATTTTAGTGTATTTTTGTACATTTCTGGTCCAATTTTGGTGTATTCTGGTCCTTTTTTAGTGTATTTTGGTACATTTCTGGTATAGTTTGGTACATTTCTGGTCCTTTTTTAGTGTATTTTGGTGTATTTTAGTGTATTTCTGGTCCTTTTTTGGTGTATTCTGGTACATTTTTAGTGTATTTTGGTGTATTTTGGTGTATTTTTGGTATATTTTGGTACATTTGTGCTGTATTTTAGTGTATTTTGGTCCATTTCTAGTACATTTCTGGTCTATTCTGGTATATTTCTGGTCCAATTTTAGTGTATTTTGGTGTATTTTGGTGTATTCTGGTATATTCTGGTGCATTTTTGTACATTTCTGGTCCAATTTTGGTGTATTTTGGTGTATTTTAGTGTATTTCTGGTGTATTTTGGTACATTTCTGGTGTATTTTTGTGTATTTTTGTACATTTCTGGTATAGTATGGTACATTTCTGGTCCAATTTAAGTGAATTTTGGTGTATTCTGGTATATTGTTAGTGTATTTTGGTGTATTTTTGTACATTACTGGTCCAATTTTGGTGTATTCTGGTATATTTTTAGTGTATTTTGGTGTATTCTGGTATATTGTTAGTGTATTTCTGGTCCTTTTTTGGTGTATTCTGGTACATGTTTAGTGTATTTTGGTGTATTTTTGGTATATTTTGGTACATTTGTGCTGTATTTTAGTGTATTTTGTTCCATTTCTAGTACATTTCTGGTATGTTTTTGGTGTATTTTAGTGTATTTCTGGTCCAATTTTGGTGTATTCTGGTGTATTCTGGTGTATTTTTAGTGTATTTTGGTGTATTTTGGTGTATGTTTGTACTTTTCTGGTCCAAATTAAGTGTATTTTTAGTGTATTTTGGTCCATTTCTAGTACATTTCTGGTATATTTCTGGTCCAATTTTGGTATATTTTTAGTGTATTTTAGTGTATTTCGGGTCCTTTTTTGTCAACAAGGACCCAGGTATCCCCTCCAGTTTCCCCTACAAAGAGGAAATCATTCAGGAGATCGAGGAGAACAGACTCGCTGAAAAGCAGAGACGCGAGGAGTTGAAGTTGAAGAGACAACAAGATCGCCAGGCTGCTTTGAATGGAGCAGGCGGAGCAGAAGATATTGACATTGATCGTTTTCCACATGCGTTTAAATATCATATGCCCCAGTAATTGTGGACAGGACCACAGCACAAAAGTGTGAGAAAATTATGACATTCCAAAGCTGAGAGTAATTTTCAACCTCGGGCCTCTTTTTATCTATCTTTATACATCATACTTAGCTCGACTCGCTTGTTATCAAGACTTTCCAAATTAGGTATTCGCTCGTCGTTTAATTCCGCGTCCGCCTCGCAGATAAAATTAATTCTCGAGAAAATTCCAACTATACGCATAGTTTGCCTCAATGTTGGATACATTAGATATAACGGTTATAGCTGCTCTTGCGATTGCGGTTGCCTTTTACTTCGGTAAAGACTTTATTGGAAGTAATAATGGTGCCAACTCGGCTGGTTTTGTGGCCTCTAGCGGTGATGAAAACACCTATTTTAGTGTATTTTGGTGTATTTTTGTGTGTTTTTGTACATTTCTGGTATGTTTTTGGTGTATTCTGGTATATTTTTGGTGTATTTTGGTGTATTTTGGTGTATTTTAGTGTATTTCTGGTGTATTTTGGTGCATTTCTGGTCCTTTTTTGTTGTATTTTGGTGTTTTTTGTACATTTCTGGTATATTTTTAGTGTATTTTAGTGTATTTTGGTACATTTTGGTACATTTTGGTACATTTTGGTGTATTTCTGGTGTATTCTGGTGCATTTTGGTATATTTTGGTGCGTTTCTGATCCATTTTTAGTGTATTTTGGCCTATTTCTGGTATATTTTGGTACATTTGTGGTGTATTTTGGTACATTTCTGGTATGTTTTTGGTGTATTTTTGTGTATTTTGGTACATTTCTGGTATGTTTTTGGTGTATTTTTGTGTATTTTTGTACATTTCTGGTATAGTTTGGTACATTTCTCGTACATTTTTGGTGTATTCTGGTACATTTCTGGTATATTTTGGTACATTTATGGAGTATTCTGGTGCATTTCTGGTCCATTTTTGGTGTATTTTGGTGTATTTTGGTCCATTTCTAGTACATTTCTGGTCCTTTTTTGGTGTATTTTGGTCCAATTCTAGTACATTTCTGGTACATTTTGGCGTATTTTTAGTGTGTTTTTGGTGTATTCTGGTACATTTTTGGTGTATTCTGGTATATTTTTAGTGTATTTTAGTGTATTCCTGGTGTATTTTGGTCCATTTCTGGTATATTTCTGGTCCATTTCTGGTACAGTGTTTTCAAAACTATTCAAACCAAGAATTCAAAGTTTCGTACCTTTCGCAGTGTTTCAAACCAAGTATCGAAATTCTTAAACTATGTTCCATAAATCCACACGAAAAAACGAAATAATCCAACCACTGCCCTATTTTTTTTTCTTTTTTCCCTCTTTTTTCCCTCTTTTTTATCCTTTTTTCCCTCTTTTTTCCCTCTCTTTTATCCTTTTTTATCTTTTTTCCCTCTTTTTTCCCTCTTTTTTATCTTTTTTTCTTTTTCTATCTTTTTTTCTCTTTCTTTCTCTTTTTTTTTTTTGCTTTTTGTTTTTTCGTAAAATAGCATATTTTCTTAACAATTAGAATTATTGACGCTCTATGCAAACCTCAACATACTCGCCTGCGTGCCTGCAGAACCTTCGATAACTTTGACCACTTCTTTGTTCTATAGATTTTCGAACTGCAGACATCAACTCTTTTTTCTTTTCGAAACTAGAATTCTTGACCCTGGACTTATAAACCACTCAAAATTCTTCGACTGCATTCAAGCAAGGAGAGTAGGGGGGCAAAAAGACAACCTCTAAGTTCCTCAGGGCAACCAACAATTGGAGATCACGGCGCTTGTGAATGGCTGTATTATCGAGAACTAGTTACTCCTATCCACCGGTTTCATCAGAAGACTCTATTTGATCTATAACTGATTCCACGAACGCTTACAAATGGTTGGCATTTCTTCGGACTTAGACCCACTTGCGTCCAATGTCCTCTTCTTGTTTGATACGGGCTTAGTGGGCTGTGGAATTTTCAAACTTATACATCCCTGAGCAGATATCGTTTCTATAAATGATCCATTTCATCCTCTTGTTACAGGTACGTGTGATATTGCGTTCTGACCTACCGAGGTCCAAGCGTTTTCTCTCGTCATACTGAAGTTGAAGCCTCGTCATACTGAAGTTGGAGCCGGAGTCATACTGAAGTTGAAGCCTCTTCATACTGAAGTTGAAGCCTCGTCATACTGAAGTTGAAGCCTCGTCATACTGAAGTTGGAGCCTCGTCATACTGAAGTTGAAGCCTCTTCATACTGAATTTGAGGCCTCGTCATCAATGAAGATGCAGTTTCTGGTAAAGTTGAGCTTGTGTTCATACTCTTTTGTCCATTCGTACTGTTGGTGCTTTATATCGTCCAGGCCCCTCCTTATACACTGTTTTGATACTGAATTTGCACCCTTTAGTAACAAACCTATACAATGATGTGGCGCTGACCTTGATGTTATTGAAAGTTGCCCGGATACCGTCTATCATAGATTGCAAAGTAGCCGATGCATCGGCCTCAACAAATTCTTGCAAGAATGACTTGTGCTCTTCTGTCAAGATAGGTTTACGTCTGCGTTTCTTGGGGGCTTCCTCTTTCCCCTGTATTCGCATGCATACCTCCTTATTCCATTTTCTTTTCCAAGTGTAAGCAGTTTGAAGTTTGATGTTGTGCTTTTTCGCTGCTGCATGTGCCGAGTGGCCCTTCTCCATGACATCATGCCAGAATTTTTTGCTTACTGTACTGTGGATAGATGTTGTATTGGTGCCCGCTTACCTGATGCTTTAGCCGGTGATATTACGGGTTCTTCTCCACTCAAAGGTTGGTCATCAGTCTCGTGCATCAGGGACACTTCCCAGTTCTAAATCGCATTTCCTTGCTTGATCGTTTTGTGATTTAGAAACGCAAAACAATGGCCTAGACCAGAATCGCTCGAAATGGTTTCGATAATTTTAGGACCAAGGAGGTGCCCAGCCCATCGGTGACCCCATCGGTGACCCCATCGGTGACCCCATCGGTGAGCCCATCGGTGACCCCATCGGTGAGCCCATCGGTGAGCCCATCGGTGACCCCATCGGTGAGCCCATCGGGTGTTACATGAGCCCATTATTCCATTTTACAAAACTAATACCCTTCTTACACTACAGTAGTTCAAATAGACTTAAAGAGTAACTAATACAAAACAATAGTGGTTACGAGGGGCCCGTGTAATTTCTTGTACTTCTTTGGTTAGTACTAATATGAACTATAACCCTCACTGGTTGTTGTATACAGGACATCAAGGAATCCAGTTCAGTTCCATCCGTTTTGACCCTTGAATGAGACTCCCAAATGACTCCCAAATGTATTGGCAATCCTCCCGATTTAAGATTTAGATTATTGAATTCTAAAGGAAATTGGTGTGAATCATTACGTCATTTGGTTTGAAAGACTGTGCGAAGGGGAACGATACTTTTTGAATTAGAGGTTATTTAATTTTGCTAGTGGAGTATGAATCGGTTTTCCGTGCTGGTGTGAATAGGTTTGAGGAATACTGTTTTTGTGGTGTTTTGGAGTATTTTAGGTGTAATTTTGAGTATTTTAGGTGTAATTTTGAGTATTTTTGGTATATTTTTGTATTAGTAGTAGTAGTAGTATTAGTAGTAGTAGTAGTAGTATTAGTAGTAGTAGTATTTTTGGTATATTTTTGGCGTATTTCAGGTACATTTCAGGTACCTTATTATAATATTTTTTGTTAGATTCTTGTTGAACGTATTATACTAAGTTATCTATTTATTCGTTGATGGTTCCTCACCAAGAGGAACCAGTGCGATTTATATAGCTTTTGAAGAGAAACATGGCAGTGAAAACTCTCCACCAAGAACAATGGTGATGATTGTTCTTGGCATCTTCGAAGGGGGTCTTCGAAGGGGGGCCATCATTGTTGATGGTCGAACGCCGTTGAGACGGCGTTCGTAGTAGCCCTAAATAGGATCGGGCAGAGAGGCTTTCTAATCCCTCCATAGGTTTTACTACCCATGGCGGATCTGACATTTTTGGTATATTATTGGTTCATTTTTGGTGTTTTCGTGGAGTATTTTTGAGTATTTTTGGTGTAATTTTAATAAATTTTTGTATATTCTTGGTTCATTTCTGGTTCATTTCTGGTTCATTTTGGGTGTATTTTTGGAGTATTCTTGGGGCATTTTTGGAGTATTCGTGAGGCATTTTTGGTGTATTTCTGGTGTATTTCTGGCACATTTCTGGTTCTTTTTGGTACATTTTTGGTGTATTTCTGGCACATTTTCGGTTCATTATTGGCATATTCGGTATAGATGAGTGGATTGGATTTACTGTTTCAGCTCTTTTTCTCCATCACTATATTATACCTGTTTTCAATGCTTTTCAGACATACACCTAGTTTTAAACAGTACAAATCTCCCTAATGTTTTAGTTGGGAGTGCACTCAAGACGCAGGTACACATAAAGTGGGACCCACTCATGCCCCCAGGTCAATGTGGTATATGCAAAAGGAGATTTTTTTGTGTGATTAAATAACCACATTTGTGTTTCTTAGAACACTTTGAAAAGACCTTTGTGCATTAGAACCGTCAGTCCTTCCTACCAAGCATGCACCCCAATAGTCGTGTCAACGAGTACCTAGCATGACCGGAGGCTCTGTAGGTCGTGTTGTGTTGTATGCAGGCCAGTATGAGAAGCCTGTATTTTTCAAAAGTATTCAAAGCAGCGGGGCAAAATTTAACAAACCAATACATCAAAACGTTTCGTAAACCCTTTTCACAGTCTTTCAAACCAAATGGCGTAATGGTTTCACATCACCTTTCTTTAGAATTTAATATTCTGAGATCTTAAATCTGGAGGATTGTCAATGCATTTGGGAGTCCTTTGGGAGTCTCATTCAAGGGTCAAAACGGACGGAAAAGAAGTGGAAGGGATCCGAAACTTTTTGAATTATTGGTTTGTTTAATTTTGCTAGTGTGGTTTGAATTCCAACCAACCAACCAACCAACCAACCAACTAACCAACCAATCAACTAATTAAAGTAAGGTGAGTCTTCCTGCCTCTCCTCTTAGCTTTTGCCAGAGAAAATCCCCGGAAGTTCGAATCCCATGTTGTGTTGATGCGGGATTTCAATTTTCTGGCCTTCTATTCCACAGAGACGTACCCTAAGTCCATGAAACTTTGGAGCGTTTTCAGAACCTACCCAGGCTCTGGCTTAAGTAAGTTGTAATTGTATAAAGAGGCTAGTGGAAATCTGATCGTGCCCAATGTCCATTGGAGGACGAGATTATCAATCAATTCAATTCCAGTCAAACACCTTAAACGTGGCCAGACTCTATTAGGTCCCATTAAAAGACAAGCTGAATAATTAAGAGCCTTTTAGACCTTGTTCTGCGTGGAAGAAAAGCCGTAGGTTTATATGTATACCAATGTACATATCTAGACAAACCAAACGATGCAAGTCAATGTGGAAAATAGATGTTGTTCAGATTCCAGTTCCAAACCAAAATAGTATACAACATAATGGCTCTTCAGTTTCTCGTGGGTTTAGTGATGTAACACCGATATGCGTGTTGAACGATTCATCGACTACCTTCATTCTGTCAAGTCAATAGAAATCAGGGGATTTTTGGACATCGTAGCAATACCAAAGCCACGAGTCATATCAACTCCGGGCCACCAGTTCCGGGCCAAATACTCATGACTAACTACAAACTGACTTGTAGGTTTCGTCCAATGCGTAGCCATGGTTCATAGTGAATCCGTCATAGTGATCCCGTCATAGTGATCCCGTCATAGTGAATCCGTCATAGTGATTCCGTCATATTGAGTCCGTCATAGTGATTCCGTCATAGTGAGTGTAGCCTTTTCAGTGGTAGATTTCCAGTGGTAGATTTCCAGTGGAGTAGCTGTTCCACAACAGTACCTTGCCTGCGACTGAAAAAGGCCACTCTCAGTTCCCAACTCATCCATAGTCCCATGATCCCATGTGCTTGACGTACATATCCACTATAAGTACCAGACGCTCTAGAGTCGATGGGATGTCTATACGACCATAGCCAGAGTGTATATGGGATAGAGTTGTAAGACACGGGGTACTCAATCCTCTGTAGTCACAGACCCTATGATACTGTGGTTGTCCAGGACCCACCAACGTATTGACGAGCTTAGGACCGTAGTCATATCACTAGACTATTTCTGGTTCCAGTATTGTATACCACTGAGCCGGTCAATTTGACCAGCCATAGCTCCAGACTGAACAACTCTAGATAAGGGATCACCCGCCATACTTAATGGACTATAACGCATCCGGTTCATCTCCTTAATTTCTGACCAGTTGTACCAGACTTCAACAGATCCCAACAATAAGTGGCCGTCGAGTCTAGAATCTGGATATCTAGTTCCTCCCACCACCATAGTACTGGTAATGGGTATCGAATTCTAGTTCTTTCCACCATAGGCTGGTAATGGGTATCGAATTCTAGTTCTTTCCACCATAGGCTGGTAATGGGTATGGGTTTCTAGTTCTTTCCACCATAGTACTAGTAATGCATATGGATACCTACTACTTTCTCCATAGGACTAGTAATGGCTTTAGTCCTTGGACTCGTCTAGAAACGCCTTCATTTCGTTCCAGCTGGCCATATTCTCCTGCATCATCTGCTTGCCTGCACGCACGTACGCCAACATCACGCTAAGCCACTTCTTCTCCATCTTGCGCGTGTACTCGGCAAACGTCACCTTTAAGTTCTCCGTCAACTTGACAAGGTCGCCGTTGGAGAGCTCAATCAATTGGTCAAGCTTGTTGATCTCCTTTTCAATGTGCTGTACTCGACTCTGGTACATGGTACGCTCCGTACTGTCGGAATCGCCCAGACCACCCACAGGCTCCTTGAAATGGTCATCTGGCAAGTGGAAAGCCGTCTTGTTTCCGCCAAAAATCCCGTACCATGATTTCTTATGGTGCACGCCCTTCTTGAGTTGCCGCAGCTCGACTCTCTCGATGGCTGAAGCAATAGAAGGACTATCGATATTCAACTCCTTCAAATGGCGTAACGACTGGTCGTCGTATTTGGCCAGGTTGGTGAGCTCCTGGATCTTGCCGAACTTGAGCTTGTAGAGGAGCTTGAACTGGAGCAACTTGTATTTGTAGAACTTGATCAACTGTAACGCCAGGTAGTAGTACTGCATGAACTGGTTGATGGGTTCTTCCCATTGCGGAATCACTTGCGTGTGCACATAATGTTCCACACCAAGGAAATTGGAGTCGATCGTCAGGCCGAGTTTTTCTATGGCCACCGAGAGCTGGCCCAGATTTCCAGCCAGATGGCTGGCCACATGACTGAACTGCAGAGTCTGGTCATTTCCACTCGCATGAATTGCGTCGACGTGATCATTTCCAGCGAAATTACTGGTCTGATTTTGATCATTTTGCAATTGCAGATCTTGATTCTGGGAATTTGACGGTTTATAGCTCTTTGTAGCAGTTTCATGGATCTGGAGCGAGAAGTTATTGAGGTTTCCACCCAATTCAATCAAGGTATCAACCATGAGCTTCAAGTTGCGGATATTCTTGGAGTTGAGCTTGTTCAAATCCCCAAGCACCTTGATGTTGGCGTGGAAGTTGCGCTCGAACGCAATCAAGTCCGGCGGAATCTCCTGGAGCCACTCATTGTGTGTGTGGTCGTTGATATCTGCCAAGTTCAGCTCCTTCAGGCTGAAGAGCCGGATCTCGCTGTTGAGCCGATGTAGATCGTCGTTCATCTTCAGGAGATTGACGAGGTGGTCCAGGGAGTAGAGGTCGAAGCCTGTGACCGAGGGTAGAAGCAAGTAGAGCCCGTTCTGGTCCGTGGTATCGTTTGGGTTGGCCAAAAGAAGGTTTTGCGGCAACTGGTTGACGGGAGGCTCGTTGACGGCATTCTCCCAGCATAACTCATAGTTGGGGTCCAAGAACTTGAGAAGTAAAGGACAATTTTTCAAGGCTTCGTTGGAATCAAACACCATATCCTTGAGGAATTGGGCAAAGTACCGTTTGCGCACATCAATAATCAGCATTTCTTTGGTGCTGTCGATCGAATTGATCAAGTAGGTGAGAATGGTGTGTTTTTCGGGAATAGGCGGGATAATCACGCTGGGAAAAAGCTTGACCAAGTTATCACGGAGCGATTTGAACTCGGAATAGCGTCTTTTCACGATAATAGGCTCGGAACCGTCCACAGAAAGCTCTATCAAGTATACGGTGGTGGTGGAGTTCAACATACGCTCACTGGTGATGACGTTGATATGGAGACGGGGGTTCTGGAGCCACTTTTTGATTTTCTGCGAGAGCCCTAGCGAATCGTTGACTAAGGCATGCAGACCAAAATCAACGAAACTATCCTGGAGGTAGGACGAGTCGGTCTTCGCATCACCATAGAACAGGGGGTTGTTATCCTGTTCGATTTCTAAAAAGCTATCACTCATAGTCGATAGGAGCTAGAACAAATCAAAAAAGAAAAAGATGAGAAAAATCACAGATCAGGTATGTAATTGGTGGATCAAGGCGGTCAGAATTCTGGCTGGTGAGATTGCAGTTGTGTAGATTAACTGCCCGATATTTGTGTCAGATACACCTGATAGCAGCAACTGATCAACCTTAGTAGGAACAAAGTAGTCAGAGAGCCTTAATAATGACGATAAGTAGTCAGATAAGCTCAAATAGTCACAGTAGATAGCAGATGGACCTTGGAAAGTGATATGTATCAACCTTAGTAACAATAGTCAATGGAACCTTAGTAACAATAGTTAATGGAACCTTAGTAACAATAGTCAATGGAATCTTGCAAAGTGACAATAAGGGACAAGAGCCTTAGATATTATGAGTAGTCAATGAGTAGTCAATGAGTAGTCAATGAGTAGTCAATGAGTAGTCAATGAGTAGTCAATGAGTAGTCAAGAATGCCTTAGTAATCTGAATCAGTAGTCTATCAGTAGTCTATCAGTAGTCTATCAGTGGTCTGTCAGTGTCAGGAAACTAGTGACAGTAGGAGCCAGATGGAGTCAGTTGCAACCTTGTATAGTGATAAGTTCCAAGAAAACCTTCTTTCGTATTGAGTAATCAATGGAAGCTTAGTAGTCGTAATCAATGGAAGCTTAGTAGTCGTAATCAATGGAAGCTTAGTAGTCGTAATCAATGGAAGCTTAGTAGTCGTAATCAATGGTCACGAACCGTATAGATATGCAACCAATGTTGTAACCAAATGTATGAAGATAAGACCGAGTAGTCACAATATCAAGATAAGAAAAAGGCAAATTGATTTCACTTGATTCTGGTTCTTACGCTTGTCGTGGAAGAAAATCGACTTGTTGTTTCGGTATTGGTGTTTCGGTATTGGTGTTTCGGTATTGGTGTTTCGGTATTGGTGTTTCGGTATTGGTGTTTCTGGACCAATTATTGTGTTGGGCCAGTTGTTCTATTGGATTGGGATTTGACGGGGGAAGGAGTAGATCAAACTGGAAATATAGAAATCACGAACCGTACCCTCAAAAACTCTTGGAACTCTTTAAGACCTGGAAACTGTGGAGTAACCGCGAGGAACTGCTACTAAATAAATCCGCTTATTGGTGACCAGGGGATATGGAGATGCACGGGTGTGTCCGGGTGCACGGGTGTGAGAATGGCTGTATAATTGTATGGATGTATGACTGTGGATGCACGGATGTGGATGTATGGATGTGGATGAATGGATGTAGATGTATGGATGTAGATGCACGGATGTCGATGTATGGATGTAGATGTAGGGATGTGGATGTATGAATGGGTGGGGAATTGCTAACTGTAGCCAGACGAGAGGGTATGGCAATTGGTGACTGAGTGGGAAGTATGCAGTCTGGAGGCTGGTGTACAGGTTTCGGTGTACAGTTAGTGTTTGGAGGTTGGTGTACGGGTTTTGCTATATTCACTGTTTTAATTTTCGGAGTTTCCGAAATCGGTGCTGGAGTGTGGACTTGCTAGGCTGCTATGGACCTGTGACTAGTGGGTGTAGTCGCGCGGAGATTATGAAAGCCCAGGGCTGCGAACCCCTCCACTGTCTACTGTCTCCTGTCCTGCACATTGTACTACTGTCTAGTGTCTAGTGTCTAGTGTCTACTGTACTACTGTACTACTGTACTACTGTACTACTGTACACTGTACTACTGTACTACTGTACTACTGTACACTGTACTACTGTACTACTGTACTACTATACACTGTACTACTGTACTACTGTACTACTGTACACTGTACTACTGTACTACTGTACTACTGTACACTGTACTACTGTACTACTGTACTATACACTACACTGTCTACCATATCATATACGACAGACTATACTGTCCACTGTCCACTGTTCTAGACACTGTCCACTGTCCACTGTACAATACTCAATATTGTTCACTATACACTATAATGTTATACTATAAACTATGTTGTCCATAATGGTGTCCACTATAATGTCACTGTCCAGTATACACTGTACTATCTACTATAGTACACATCATCCACTGTACTATACACTACTATACACTACTATACACTATACAATACAATGATTACACTAAGAATATGCATTGTATACACTTTTATTGCATTTCTATGCTGCTACTACATTACGATGTCCACTATATTATACACTATACACTATAATGTTATACCATAGGTTATGACTCCACTATAGTGTCACTATACCAAACACTGTACTGAAGCCATTAAGTCACTATACTGTCCACTATGCCATAAACTATCATTTCCCAAACGTCTAGAAAGGGTTTGTGATAATGTGCAGATGCACTCGACATACTAGGCGATCCAAGGTACAGCATTGTCAGGACAATTGAAAGATGTTAATTTGCTCGATGCCACACAATTGACCTTAGGAATAGTCACTTATGGTGGAATTCCCAGCCCTCTCATTCCTCGAAACACTGCTGTTCCAGTCAAACAAGAGCAAAGTTTCTCGACTGCATTTGATGGCCAAACGGGGTTTGATGTCAGAGGTTACCAAGTACCAAGGAGAAAGACCCCTTGTGGGTGACAATAAGTTTATTGGAAGCTTTAAGTTGGGCACCAAAAAAACACCGCAAATCAAGGTTTCCTAGTGATGTAGGGTTGACGGTTTGTCTTATCAGCACCACGAATGTTTCACTGCTATCAAGTAGAGTTAGGAATAACGGCATATATATGTTAGTAATTTTATACAATAGCAGTATTGGTAGTAGCAATAGTAATGTATCTGTAAGGTTTATACCTTTATTGCATACCAAAATGAACCAATCTGTAAATAGCATTAGGTATGCTAGTCACAAGTTCTTTAACCCCGTATTCAGTAGCGCATTAGTCATTGTCATTGGCTATTCAATAATGGCGTATGAGGATTATGTGTACAAGTAGTCTTTGAAAGTCGTAGTTAATAGTAGGAGTTCAAATAGCGACAGAGTCATAGGAAGTCAAGTAATCATAGGTTTCTAATCATGGTCATAGGAAGTCAAGTAATCATAGGTTTCTAGTCATGGTCATAGGAAGTGAAATAATCAGGAGGTCATAGTTAGTAAAGGTCGTACTAGAGAATCAAGATGTACCGTACCTGTTATAGTTTTATACTCTTGCACCATGCCGTTAGTCACTCAGTTTACTGTATTCGTATTTAAAAAAAAAACAGGGTAGCTTTTGGGGGCTAGGGCTTGGCTTTATATACTTTTTACAAAGTGGGGAACATATGTATGTTTGCGGGGACGGTGGCAAAGCGCAATATGCGTGTTTCACCAGTTGTTTCAGGTGAGCGGCTGTTTCTCAAATGCGTGTTGGATTTGCAGCCTACCCCACCCGCGACAACGAATATAAAAGGAGGTGTCCGCTCCTATACACCCTCACTAAAATACTGCAAAAGCTAGTTTTATACTGAACTGGAAATTTTGATAACTCAATTGAAAGGTATGGATTTATGGTATGAATTTATGGTATAGACGTTTTGGTGTTGACTTTGTGGCATATAAATACGACTGTTCAGTCCAAATGTCCAACGAAGGAGACTGAGTGGTTCTCTCTTTTTCAGGTTCCATGGCCCATGATGTTGCTTTTTCATAATTAAGTTGTGAATAAAATTGTGTTTCCGACTAAGTTATTTTCAAGAAACTCTAAAGAATATATGCAGCTCCAATTTTTACCAAACCAGTTCAAATTCAAAATCTTAGCCTACAGAGTGATACGACCCAGAAAATTTTTCAAAGAAAAAACAGGAAACAAAGATTGTGTTTTAAACAATAGTGGGGTATTTATTAAAACGGAGTCTTTTGGTACCAGCAATGAGTTTTACTCTGAGTACCAAATGATCACCTCCACGGTTCCATTGGAAGAGCCCAAGCAGAAAGTCTCCATAGTGAACCATCTAAAATATGGAGCTGCTATGGAAAAAATATATGATAAACTCTTAACAAATATAGTCAACGATGAACTGTATAGTGGGAAAACTCCATGAAGGAAACGTCACGAAAGCGTATTCCTGGAGTAATCTTCACATAAACTGGAATTGAGTTACTTGAACGGGACCTAGGTTAACTTCAAATTAAGTAATTATCTGGTACTAAATGGAGTTCAAATAATAGTCTATCGATCTTGAAGCGGTGTTGATCTGAGGGCTCTGGCTGGTACAGAACTGGGGCCGGATATCTATGGTATAGGGTGGATCTGATACTTCTCCTATATTTCCTTTACAGAAATTATACTTTTCGTTTCAGTTTCTTACAATACGTTTCGTTATGAGCCAAACAAAATTGCATTATTAAGAGGAAATAAAGCTGACAAAAAATAAGACGGATATTTCAAAATACGGAACCAACAAAGATAAGGTTTAGATAATAATAGTCTATACCGTCTTAAGAGTTTTACTTCTAGCATCCTTCCTAAAGAGGTCCTTTGATCCTGACAAGGTTCCGCAAGACATCATAAAAAATATGGAAACCCAATTCCACTGCACTTGTTTAACTCCGCTATTATGCTAAGACAAAAATCCTTCCAAATAGGAGTGTTCAAAGTTTATTACTCCCCTATAAAGATGTACTCTTCAGGAGGAGAAAAAGAAAAGAAGAAGAAAAGTCATGAAACTCATACAATTTATAAGGGTGTTTCTCTGGGCCTTCCCCGCATACTCCAATCCTCATGTCCCTTTATCCTTTTTTGCCAAAGTAAGTGGGACCTTGAAGCCACTCTTCTCTGTACCCCATTGGCTGGGTGATGGGGAGATTCAGGTATTGTCGTATGGACTGACCCAGGCGGACCTTTTTCCTCCCACCCAGTTCATTGTACAGGGCCTGAGTGCCTATACTGAGACGACGGCCAGCCCAGGATATGTTGGACTATACCTGGGCTTCCTTTCTTTTTCTTCCTTCGTCTCGGCGACTGACTTTGATATGGATGCGGAAATGAGGGTACGCAATAAGAAGTATTACTCGTGTGAAGTGTTCTACCAGAAATTTCCACTGATTTTGAGCGAGAAAAGGGGCAGACATTGCTTCGAGGTGGAACTTTACGTTTTGGCATACGACCACCAGACTAAGAGGGCTATCAAAGCCGTATCGCAGGATATCCCCATGGCCTTTATGGTCAAATTCAATGGCACTTTGGAGCCACTCTCAGGAATTAACCTTGGGGCGGATCTTGGGAACCTGAACCTATTCGTTCATAGACATCCTTGGGGAAAGCCGGTGGAAATCACGTTTTCAGAAAATGTCGGGGTTATTAAAAAGCCCCAGATTCAAGATTCTGAGTACGTGGGGCTTTATGAAGGCCGTTTTGAGTATGGCCCCAAAGTCGTTCCCACTACACTTTTTTTGAGCTGTGACTGGAGGCTTCTCAATGGCCCATTCTACTCTTGTGCTTTGAGTACAGAGATGGTGGACTCAGTAAGAGGTATTTCTCGTACAGTTCCCCAGGATTATGAACCATTTTGCTTGGAGGTGGAAATCTACCTTAGACCATACGCGAACATTTGGAATTCCACTGACACTTTAAGTCTAGGTTAACGGGAAATGGATCATAGTTTTTGGTAATTGGAAGAAGTTTGTTAGGACCTTTGACTGAAGTATGGGGCTTGGAAAGAATACAAGTTTCCATGGTATTTTGGAGCAAATATGGGTATGGTGGTCTTGCGAATCTACATGGAAAGAGCCAAATGAAGATGTCGGCTGCAGTGACTCACATGGATACAAACCAAAAATTGAAAAAGAATGTTACGGAAATGAAGGGATGTGAAATGTCGAAACGGAATTAACCCAGTTCAGAAAAGAAACGTTATGGTTTTCATTCCGTACTAGGTCCATCGCATGAACAGGGTGGTACACTAATTTCGTATTCCGGAAAAATACATTTAGTGAACCTTATTTATTCCTTGTTTGGCCCATTAGAGTACACTGAAGTTAAGCTATTGGTTGTCTAAAGCTTATACTGTACTCAGTATGGTCATAAGTGCAGAACGCAGGGTTCATTTCCACCATAAATCAGGCCAATAATGTTGCAGCTTCTTGTGAACCCCAACTCATGAATTACTCATGAATTACTCATGAATTACTCATGAAATTACTCATGTCTCGTGACTACTGTGACTACTATGACTCCTATGACTACTATGACTATACTTAGTAGCTATCATGGAACATATTTCATAACATATCATAGTTTCTATTTTATGTTTTATCATATCTTATACATTATGTTATGTTCTTTAATACCTTTATGCCTTAGTAATACTTTGATCGTTGATGGTTCCTCAAAGAGAAGAAACGAAGTGGCTTATATAACTAAGAGAAACGTGGTAAAACTCGTCATCAGAACATTGGTGAGGATTGTCATCATAGTATGCAAACTCTGTATGGCCATTGTTGGGTTCGGACAGAGTAGGCTTCATGAATCCTCTCTAGGCCTGCATATAGTAGATCTAACAACTATAGTGCACCAGTGCACCAGTGCACCAGTGTAGTATTTCAATTGTAGACCAGTACGACAGTAAAGCAGTACAGTAGTCCAATAGTACATCAGCACAGCAATAACAGTATAGCAAGTAGCTGCAGGAGTATTCTAGTACTAAAGGACAAATAAATGCCAGTATAGCAGTATATGTATAGTGAAGAACCTCAGTAGAGCAGTATAGAAGTGAAAAAGAAGGAAAAAAGAAGCAATCCAGTTTTCTATTGGCCACTGAATCGACGACTGAATTCACTCATTCTCTAACTTTGTGACTGATTTTGAATGTACCCACTATACCTATGGGACACTGCCATACAGTAGTCATACAGTAGTCCCATACTCCACTGCCATACTCCACTGCCATACTCCACTGTCATACAGTAGTCCACACAGTACTCCCACACAGTAGTCCATATAGTAGTCCATGTAGTATTGCCCCACAGTACTTCCACACAGTAGTGTCCCACAGTACTTCCACACAGTACTTCCACACAGTAGTGCCACACAGTAGTGCCACACAGTAGTGCCCCACAGTAGTGCCACACAGTAGTGCCACACAGTACTCCCACACAGTACTCCCACACAGTACTCCCACACAGTACTCCCACACAGTACTCCCACACAGTAGTCCATACTTCACTGCCATACAGTACTGAATTATGTTGAAAAATGGTAAAAGGTGAGTACGCTCTGGTCCCATAGCTTGCAGGGATAGCGTGGTAACATAACACCTGTTTCATATGCTCCGGTGGGTACAACAACCGCCAGAAATGTGAAGGTACACCCCCCATGTAAGTAAGGGAATCTGGACCATATCCACCTTTGCTTAACCAACTCAATCAAATATCGTCTATGTGGGGCATACCAAGATGCCGCCAAGAGCCACTCCAAATGACCTTGAACTGATAATTATCCAATGAACTCTGTAACACCTATACCTCTACCCCCACCACCTCCTCCTCCTGAAGTCAACATTTCTCCTGAGATAACCACTTCCCCAAAAGTGTTTTTATATCTTGACGAGACTGACGACATATTTTTTCAGTCCCTGACCAGTGGGCATTACATCATGGTTAATGTATGGTGTACCTGGAGCCGCTAACTTGAATGCGGAATGTGTTGTCTAATCTGCATCATACAGGACTGTCACACAGTAGTGCCATGCAGGACTACACACACACTCATATTGCGAATGAGCAATAACTGATCAATCCAGAAAAGGGAGCGCTCTCTAGAAGGCGAGGGGTGAGCTACGCCTTGCGTTGGAGCCTTGCGTTGGAGCCTTGCTTGGAGTCTTGCTTTCTTGCGTTGGAGCCTTTCCTTGGTGCCCTACCCTGGAGATTCTTTATGAAGGTCAGCTCCAGCATAATAACAATGGAGAAGGTTTAGCTTCAGTGTATACTGAAAGTCTAGCCGAGTTCCTAAGATGGAAGTCTGTCCGAATCTTAGTGTTAATCAATCAATCAGAATCTGTGAGGATACTAAGATGTCTTCTACTCCCAGATCACCAGAAGCAGCTCACCAGAAGCAGCTCACCAGAAACAGCTCACCAGAAGCAGCCCACCAGAAACAGTCAGCCCACCAGAAACAGCCATCCCACCAGAAACAGCTCACCAGAAGCAGCTCACCAGAAGCAGCCATCCCACCAGAAACAGCTCACCAGAAGCAGTTCACCAGAAGCAGTTCACCAGAAGCAGCCATCCCACCAGAAACAGCTCACCAGAAGCAGCCATCCCACCAGAAACAGCTCACCAGAAGCAACTCACCAGAAGCAGCCATCCCACCAGAAACAGCTCACCAGAAGCAGCTCACCAGAAGCAGCCATCCCACCAGAAACAGCTCACCAGAAGCAGCCATCCCACCAGAAACAGCTCACCAGAAGCAGTTCACCAGAAGCAGCCATCCCACCAGAAACAGCTCACCAGAAGCAGTTCACCAGAAGCAGTTCACCAGAAGCAGCCATCCCACCAGAAACAGCTCACCAGAAGCAGCCATCCCACCAGAAACAGCTCACCAGAAGCAACTCACCAGAAGCAGCTCACCAGAAGCAGCCATCCCACCAGAAGCAGCTCACCAGAAACAGCTCACCAGAAGCAGCCATCCCACCAGAAACAGCTCACCAGAAGCAGCCCACCAGAAACAGTCAGCCCACCAGAAACAGCCATCCCACCAGAAACAGCTCACCAGAAGCAGCTCACCAGAAGCAGCCATCCCACCAGAAACAGCTCACCAGAAGCAGCCCACCAGAAACAGTCAGCCCACCAGAAATAGCTCACCAGAAACAGTTCACCAGAAGCAGCCATCCCACCAGAAACAGCTCACCAGAAGCAGCTCACCAGAAGCAGCCCACCAGAAACAGCCATCCCACCAGAAACAGCCATCCCACCAGAAACAACTCTCGTGTGACTTCTCAAGTATTCACATCTTGATGTGACTATGAACTCTATGTTCCACAACAAGTATGCTTCTCTGGACTGTACTCCTTGGGTATTGAAGTGGCTATTGAAGTAGCTATTGAAGTGGCTATTGAAAGCACATCCTGAAGTCCCGAGATTAGCATTCGGTGTTAAGCAACCTACACATTAGGCAATGCTGGACCACACTAGCTTATTCTATCATGAACCTATTATGAAACCGAGCAATAGCAGAAATGAGGGGCAGCACAATTGTCCAGCAAAGGAGGGGCAAAGCAATATCTTGTAATATAAGAGTGTACAGTGGACTGCTTTGGTAGTCCAGTATGTACTAGATGAAAATGTGGTGGTTATGCTCAAGGTTTAGAATGGGATTTTTGGAGGGGTGGTCTCCGGATGCAAGACCAAGCACTGGAAAAATGAGCGGGGTAGTGACAATAGAAACTTGATCATGACGTTACATTGACAAATAGTGGATACGAGGACAATAGCAGGACCCGACGTGGTGCAGAGCATTGTTCGAAATTAAACGCGCGTATTTTGGTTTGGTTAGCGCACGACCCACTCCACACCCGTACTTTATCATGTGCTTGCGATGAATTTTCTGTTGATTTTTGTTGAATTTTTGCATTGTGCTATGAATTGGCGTTTTGATTGTTTTAAAATAACAATTAAGCTGAGGCACGGGCTCATAACACACAGTCTTCGTGCAGAGGGCATTCATGCAGTCCAAATGTTGAGTAAACACCAGTACCTCTACACTAATTACTGGAGGGTCTGGTTTTGGGAGACATCTTGGTGTGGTCCCTCAGGAGATATATATTTTGGTGGTGTTTTAAAAGAGCGGGGGCCTGGCGTTTTATAGTGGGGTGGGCATTCACATGATGACATTCACGTGAGCGGCTGCGGATTCAGAGACATAGCAAAAGCTGATTTATCAACAGTCTCTTCCGAATTGGTGTGGTTCAGGCGAACGTACGTCATCTGATTGTGTGCACGTGATAATGTCGTATGTAGTGTTGACGTTTGGGCACGTGCTGGATCACGCGCCAACGATCGCGGCAACGACATTCCAAGAAAACTGCAGGTTGATACGCATACATCGCGCCACATGCAGGCACGACTTTCCTTCGGCCTACTCACCCCCTCCCACCAAATTTTTGAGAAAAAATAGGCCGCAACTAAGCTACGTTAGACACGGAACTAACTAATGGTCTTCTTTTTTTTTGCCGATGACCCACAAAGCTTTCTGGAAAAGAGTATGAACGTTTCGCTATGTGCAGGTGCGCACAAGACGCGACAGCGCAATTCGGAGTGTGGCCGTGTGTGAAGACAACCATGCATCGATGTACCTTGTTAACATACTTGCATCGTCTTGCATGACGCACGGCAGCGAAAAGCCCGAGCCTGGTGCGATTTGAGAAAAACCACCTCCACCATCAACTCATCCCCAACGGACTTACCCTGCTATCCCCAGTGCCACTTGCAGAGTAGCACAACTCAAGCACCCATCGGAGATAGCCTCACGTCTTCCACTTCTTTCGGAGTTCCTCAAAAGTGTGCACACAAGTCGCTCCACCCAGTATCTGCAGAGCAATATAACGGCGCCTAGGAATCTACCAAGTCATAACACGAGTTCCTGTCCATTTGAAACGCCGAAAAGCACCGCAAATATAAGGAGAAAGTTGGTGACATTCATCTCGGAAAGTGGTAAATATTTTCCCACCTTCTAGAATCCTATTGTTCCCATTAGGTCGTATCTTACATTCCGATTCGAATCATCCTATCAAGGCTGAGCAGTTTGTCCAGAGCAACGCAAGAAGAGATAGAGTTTCCTCATTCAGCCAAAACAGGAAAAGGGAAAAAATACAAATAGTCAAAGAATCCTATTTGTGTCGTGTTTGTCCAATCACCCATACAGATATATTTCTCCATTTTCGCTCCCTAAGACACCTGACCTGAATTCATCTCCAGACCCACCACAGACCACCCACCACAAACCAGAAACAACGGTACCTATACAATCCACGATCTGTCCAGACTAGAGACCGGATCCTGACTATTATACTCCTTTTTTTTTTGAGATTTTTCCGACTTTTAGTGGTTATCTGTTGACCAGTTCCATCACTTTCCCTCAGAAGACAGAATTATATTCGCTACAATTGCTTAGACAAAACTGTCTTTTATTGATACTGATAAGTCGTTCATTGGGGGACAAAAGTCTTTAATAGGAGATAATTTCGTTTCAATTGGGGTCGACTTTTTAGTTTGTCCAATCTGTCTATTCTGTCTGATTGTCTGATTGTCCAATCTGTCCAATCTGTCTATTCTGTCCAATCTGTCCGATCTTTCCAATCTGTCCAATTGTCCAAATTCAGTGGTCTAGTCTACGAATCTTAGCGTCATTGTCCAGAATAGTCTTCCAGAGATTACTGACGAGCAATTATTGATAGTGCTAACCATTGCTCAGAGAGACCCGCGCTCATAACGACGGCCTCATCCCAGTTTTCATAACCACCACCATCTCCAAAGCAGACCATCAGCCACCCACACCAAGGCAGACCTAAACAGACTTACTCGGGTTAAATATTCTACGAAAGATCTTGTTTTTGAAGCAGTTACTGATTGTCAACTATAAACAGTGCTCATAACCTTTTTTTCCAGCGCCAGAGCTCATAACCACTTTCAATACCAGCGCTCATAACCACCACCAAACTACCAAACTACCAAACCACCAAACCACCAAACGACCAAACCACCAAACCACCAAATCACCAAACTACCAAACGACCAAATCACCAAACTACCAAACCACCAAACCACCAAACTACCCCAAAACACCAAACTACCCCAAAACACATCTGCAGCTCCACCAATCCCACCTATTCCAACTCCTAAAATGGCCCCCACACTACTCACAATGATCTCGCCCAAGAAAATCATCATTGCCCTTTTGGCCGTCATGGTGATGCTCAATGCCCGGGTGTTTCTCTTCCGAGAAGTCCAGCGGTCCGAATACGAGGCGGCCAAGATCGTGGCCGAAATAAACGACGATCCTTCGCTACCCAGCGAGAGAGCTAGGTACACGCCGACTCATGCCCGCTTACGGCTGTACCACGACGACCGCTTGAATGGGTTTTTGGCGGTGACACGACTGCCGGGCAAGCAACTCGACGATGACGTCGAAACGCTTCTGTTGGCGAAGATGATGGCGGGAGGAGAGCCGGAGGTGGCGGTCCATGAGCTCCGGCAGTATGTGCAGGTGCCGGGCGAACCCCACATTTCGTTTTCGGATATCCAGGACCACGGCAAGTTTGTAGGGGAGTTTTCTCTGTTCATGGCCAAATTGATGGAGGTGATCAAGAAACATAAGCCCTCGGTTGACCGAATCAACAATAACGACCATTATGCGGAGTCCAAGGAAGAGAACCAGTTTCCTCACCGCGAAGGCCGCATACCCCTCTACGGAGGCCATTTAAGGGAGCAGTACACCAACGAACCAATCAGAACCAAGGAATACTTGCTGTACTTCCTCCGGGCGTCCGACAAGGAGGTGTCTGCGTTGCAGGCGGCGCACAAGGGCTTTTTGGCCACCATGCCGGCCGATTACCCCGACCAGGTCTATAAATACGGGCGTCTTTCGCTGTTCATGGCCGGAGACGGCATCGTGTACCTTGGCGGCGGCCGGTATAGTCAATTGGCGCTCATGTCCATTTCCATGTTGCGGCAGAGCGGCAGTCTATTGCCGGTGGAGGTGATTCTTCCCAAACGGAGCGATTTCGACCTGGATTTCTGCCTGCTGGCGCTCCCACGGCTCAATGCCCAGTGCAGGATCATGGAGGACTTTCTCCCGAAGGAAGTGGCGAACTCGCTCAAGGGCTACCAGCTCAAGAACATGGCGCTTTTGGTGTCGCTGTTCCAGAACGTGTTGTACCTTGATGCAGACAATATTGTGCTCAAGAACCCAGATCATCTCTTTGTGAACGAGCCGTTTGACCTGCTGAGGATGGTGGTGTGGCCGGATCTTTGGAGGAGATCCACGTCGCCCTACTACTACACCGTAGCAGACATCGTCACCGACGATACGTTCAAGATGAGAAACTCATACCCGCACAACGACGAAAGGGGCAAATCGGATAACCCCATGGAAACGTCGTTCCACGATACGAAGGGCACCATTCCCGAGGCATCATCGGAAACAGGCCAGTTTTTGATCGACAAGAAGAAACACTTGCGCTCGCTCTTCTTGGCCATGTACTACAACTACTACGGCCCCGACTACTTCTACCCGCTTTTCAGCCAGGGTGCCGCCGGGGAGGGTGACAAGGAGACGTTCATCGCCGCAGCTCACAAATTGGGCTTGCCCTATTATCAGGTGGACGAGTTCAACCGCGAGTTTGGGCCTCTTACCGATAAGGGCAAGCACGAGTTTTTCGGCATGGGGCAGTACGACCCGATCGTGGATTTCTTAGAGCTGAAAACACCGGGCCGAGCCGAACCGTTTGAGGGGTCATTCGCCAAGGACGCTGGCGACTCCAAAGTGTCCAACTACAATCGCCATTTCTACCGCTCGCACTCGCTCATGTTCCTCCACGCCAACTGGCCCAAATTCTACTTGGAGGAGCTTTTCTTGCAGAACTCCAACGGGAGGGGCGTCAAGGGACCTGACGGGCGAAGACGGCGGTTGTATACGCTGGGCTTAGTGCAGGAAGCCAGTGGCCAGGATGTGGAGCTACAGCTTATGGACCACATTCATACGTGGTTCTGTGAGGCCCGCCTTAATATGCAGCATGTGCCGGAGTGGGGCTCGGAAAAACGTGTCAAGGTGTGTAAGGAGGTTTCCGACCAGCGGGACTTTTTGAAGGAGAATTTATAGAGATCTGTACATCAGATATGTGAAGAACAGTATGTATATCTGACACCCGTACACCACACATGGACACCATGTAATCCAGCAAAAAGTAACAAATGCACTAACCTTAGACCCACATAGCTTAATAGCCAAGTTGAACTAAGAAGCGTTGAAGTTGGAATCTGGTATGTATGGTTTCCCCCAGAAACCCGTACACCACAGTATTAACGCATCATTTAATACCACCATATTGGTGTATCAGGAATGGGAAGATAGAGGCAGACTTAAGCTGGATATGGACCATGAGGCCTGCATGCCAGCATAAACATCCGTACACCAGAGATGTATCATTAGAACCACCAATTAAGCAGGATATCTCTCATAAGCACATGCGATTGGCGGGAAAATGGGTTGGATGGAATATTATGGGTGTTTATTGTAAAGACCCGTGCACCAAACCGACATATTGCAGGACGCAAGTCAAACATCGTGCCATTTTAGCTTTTGCACAAACTGCAGCGAGATGTTGTGCTCTGCATAGATCAAGCAGTAGTGTTTCAAGAGCATGGAAATCTCCTCGACCTCGTCGATCATCTCCAAGCGGGAAACACGAGTCCACTCCAGGGCCGGAATCCAGGCCAATTCCGGGGCCCCGTAGCCCCCGACCAGGGCCAAATCCGTAAGGTAGGGGCGAAACCCGAGGGTTTCGAAAAAGGCCTTTCGGGATGCAAGGTCGGGGTACTGCACAAAAGACCCGAGGTCCAACCCTCTTTGGGCCAAGTTTTCCGCCATGGTTCGGCCAAACGCATCATTTAACCCCATTGGGTCATACATGGCGATGGACACGTGATCCAAACACTGTCTCCAGAATTCCAAAACCCGTACATTTTCCTCGGGTGTGAGGTAGCAGAGTACACACTCGCTGAGGAGGAGTGTGGGCGTGCGCGGGTCTAAAAACGAGAGGGAATCCGGGGGCAGGCCGGAAAGCGCCCGTAAGTCAATTCCGACCAAGTGATAGCGGTCGAGATGGAGATCCGACGGTGAATTCCGGAACTCGGCGCCGGTTATATGGCCAGTTGCACCTTGGATCGCGGAGTGAGCCCCAGATCTCGTGCTTGCACCGGATCTGCCCTCGGAGGCAGCTGCGACCCCGGAAGTCTGGTTCTCCCCCATCGTCCACCCAATTGCCTTCTGGAGAAGCGGCAGATTCAGTATAGCCATTCTTTTCACCCTGGTTTGCTCGGGGAAGTCGAGCTCAGCATAGGTCACGTGCGCGGCGGCGGTAGTTCCAAGGACCCGGAATGCCCTCGTATCTGAGCCACCTCCAAGGGCAACAATCTGGCACTTGCCATGTTCGGCAATAAAACCCGACACAAGCCGGTCCACCGACTGCGTCCGGTAAAACGTCCCTCGGTTGATCAACGGGTACTTGAGGTCCCGGAAAGCATGGCGGAGCGTCTTGTTGGCGGAGTACTGCGTATAACCATCACAGTACTGTAGACACTGTTCGTATGCAGTGACAAGCGGGGAGATGTACGGGTCTGGTGGATTGAAGTAGCCCCTCTCGTTGGCGCTTCGCCTGCAACTCAAGGCATCTAGATCAGTGGCCCTGACCAATTGGTCTTTGCGTGTCATGTAGTTGCTTCGCACCTGAACCGAGAGTCACGTATTGTGCACCAGTACACCTGTGAAAACATTAGACCCGTACACCAGCACAAATAAAAGACCCGTACACCAGCCTCAATAATGGCGCGGTGGTCTAGAGTACGCTTTGAGTAATAGTGCGAAGTGGTCAATGGGTGACGCGGGTTCGAATCTGGGTGTGCCCGTCACGCCCTTGCCTTGTATTCACTCATTACACTAGAAAATAGAGTTTCCCCATTGAAACCATGGTAGGAGTCTATCGTGGCACCCAAATGTATGATGTAGAAATTTGAATGACCCGTTCCCAATTAAAACCAAGTGATTCTTCCAGTTATTATGAATCTTCGAATATTTCGATTTTGATCTCACAAATATTATCCTGTATCAGATCCATCTGAGTAGTGATGTACGTATTGAGGTGTTAGAAAGGTTCTTTTTCAGAGACCACAATGACCAATATTTAAGGCGATCCATTGAAAATAGAGCTTAATCCAATGACATTTTCACTTATATCAAGATTTTAACCATCATATCATTATTCATTAATGATCATAATTTAATGATTGTTCCTTACATTCAGATTAAATGTCACATGTAGTACTTGTTAGACCCACCATGCGTAGTGTACTAACCATGTGGATATCGAGACCCTACACTGGTCGATCAGAAGTTGAGCGGCCTTTAGCCATCATTATGACCCTTATTCCTCTATATCGGACCAGTATATATAACGTGGACGGTTCCTCTAGGAAGACTCAGTGGCGAATAAACATAATAAACATAGTACCTGAGGTAAGGAGAATGCAACAAAGTCCAGGTCAATTTCTTTGTAGTTGATCATCAAAACTATACATTCCGAAGAGCAATGCAAGAGTAAGGCCAGAGTAAGTTGAAAAGGAGATGGGTAAAAAACTAGGGGCAAAGAAAGTGCATGGGCGTGCGGTGCTCCTTATATAGTCCCACTCGCGCGGTTTGTGCATGGCTGCAATTCTGAAATCTGGGTATATATATAGCACCTTCGCACACCGAAAGTCACACCCATTTTTACACTTCTAAAGTCATACTTGAGACTCATAACCAGTGTTGAACGGCAACTGATGTTTTGGAACTTGCTTGAAACGAGGTTGAAGCTTGTTAGAAACTCATTTGATACTCATTTAATTGCCTCAAATATCAACATCTATACATGACAGTTAATTTGCAAGTGGTTGTGAAACTCACTCAAACTGACTTGAGACACCTTCAAACCTGACTTGAAAATCACTCAAACCTCACTTGAGACACACTCAAACCTCCCTTCAGACTCACTTGAAAATCACTTGAAACTCACTGAAACCTCACTTGAGAGTCACTTGAGAGTCACTTGAGAGTCACTTGAGAGTCACTTGAAACTCACACAATCCTCACTTGAGACTCACTTGAAACTTACTCAAACCTCACTCAAACCTCCCTTGAGGCTCACTTGAAAATCACTCAAATCTCACTTGAAACTCAGTTGAGACTCACTTGACACTCCCTTGGAACTCACTCGAAACTCATCTGAAACTGACTCAAACCTCACTTGGAACTCAATTGAAACTCACTTGAGACTCACTTGGAACTCAGTTGAAACTCACTTGGAACTCACTTGGAACTCACTCGAAACTCACACAATCCTCACAATCCTCACTTAAACTAAATGATACTCAGTTATTATGTTTAACATTCTCTAGACAGTTTCTGAGGAACTTGACCAATGAGGATATGAGATGTACAAGAGGCCTCAAAACCCTGAAGGAGAGAATGGAGCCCTGTCTAAAGCAATGTGTTAAGGCACAGGCTGCTAGTATGAATAGCTGCAGGAAAGAATACAAATGATTAGGATGAGTATTGGGGAATGTCGGTGTTGCATCATTTCATGCGAAGGTTTGTGCAAAGGTTCATGCCAAGGTTCATGCCAAGGTTCATGCCAAGGTTCATGCCAAGGTTCATGCCAAGGTTCATGCCAAGGTTATGGTAACTCGCAACACACCCAAGTACCGCCAAGAAATATACTATCACTTTGGCCTTGCGATTATGGCCCACCAGTTATCCTTCTCATAGCCCGACTCCACCACTTCTCCTCCTGCACGCACCGCATTATCCGTCAACTCTCCTTCTTTATAGAGATGGTAGTACCTGTACTTTGTATCGGACTCCTTTCTATCTTCCTCTAGTTTCGTTTCTGGTTTCGTTTCTTGTTTTGTTTCTGGTTTTATTTCTTGTTTTGTTTCTGGTTTTATTTCTGGATTTGTTTCTGGTTTCTCTTCTGGTTTCTCTTCTGGTTTCTTTGCTGGATTCTCACCCGGATTCTTTCCTGGTTTCTTTCCTGGTTTCTTTTCGTCCCCCTTCTTACCCTTCTTTCCCGCACTTCGGTTGAGCACCCAGGGAATCAATATATCCTGGTCGTCTCCCTCCTTATACCCACGCCTGGACGTGGCCTGCTCCAACGCCCAACAGTACACCAAAAGATGCCCCCCAGGCTTCAATTTCAGGAGAATATGGCGGATGGCGTCTATTCTACGCTCTTCCGTGGCAAAATGATGAATCACTGCTATGGAGATGGCAAAGTCAAAGCGGTTGTCCGGATGAGGAAGGTGGAGCCCGTCGGCCACCGCCAAAAGGTGCTGGTTGTGGGAGTTTTCCTGAGCACACGCCACCAAGCCGTCGGAGCGGTCCAGTCCGATCACCACAAGCTTGCGGTTGACCGCCAAGTACTTGCCGTTGCCACACCCGACGTCGAGCCCAAGAGTGTAGTCTGGTTGGGCCGTGAGAAAACGCTCCACTATGGGCCACGGCTTGTATCGGGTCTGCGAGAAGTGGGACGCGATTTCGTTGTACACGTCGTGCACGTACTGCTGTTCCTGCAGCTCGGGCACCGCCTGAGTTTCGATGGGCACCAGGGGTACGCTCATTGGGGTATGGGGGGAATATGTGGAAGTCACGTCTTAATTTTGAGATGGGTGCAACGTGCATGATGGGTGCGAAGAGATTGGACTGGTGCACGGGTGCAGACCTATCATGGTCGTAATCTACACCAAAAACACCGAAAAAAGATAAAGAGCCGTCGAGTCTGTGCTGCAATTGATAGTAACTAGTTTTGATTGACTAGTTTTTGAGTGACTAGTTTTTGAGTGACTAGCTTTTGAGTGACTAGCTTTTGAGTGACTAGCTTTTGAGTGACTAGTTTCTGAGTGCAAGAGTGCAGTGGGTTACAGAGTATGGTATCAAAGTGTCGAAAGTGAACAGCGAATGTTCATTTCAGGAAAAGGAAGGCACATGCTCTTGAAAAACTAGACTGCCCTATACCAGCTCCTTGATGATATACTTACCTTATTCCAGCCAACAAAAATGTTTATCTCCTACATATTCATTGTGCTAAAATGCTTTAGGGGAGTTACTGATTTCTATATAAGATGGAACTGTCGCCCACATCCTAGTGCCAGTTAATTATCCAGAATATTGTCTGAGAGGAACATACCCAGAGGTCTTCTACTCCAAAACCACTTGAAACACCAGACCACCTGAACCAGCAAGACCACCTGAACCAGCAAGACCACCTGAACCAGCAAGACCACCTGAACCAGCAAGACCACCTGAACCAACCACGTGTAACTCCTCAAGTATTTACATACCTTGATGAGACGATGACCTTTATAAAGAGTGGTCCATATGTAACACTGGACTGTACTCCTAGGTTATTGAAAGGACCTCCTGATGTACCTTCTATAAAGGTACAAATGATGTTAAGTAATTTACATCCAGTGATCCGACATATAACCGCTCGGGACCACCGCCACCACCACGCCTCGGTTCTATCAATGGTTGATGCATATCTCCATAATCACCAAGATCACAAAATTGGGATGCCGGTGTTTATTGCGATCATCTCTTAACCGGAATCGATGTTGGTCTTGAACTATCCTTTGGTTGGGCATGCCTGCATTTGCTCTGCCACTTAATATCCTGTAATACTATTAAGTTTGAATCACTTAAATATTTGGTGGCACCATTTTTCAGTAGTCTTCTTTAAGGACCAGTCACCTTTAATCCCCTAAAACAATTATCTCCTTCCTGGGCCAGGTGGTGCACATGGAATCATGAGTGATGTTATTGTCCTGCATGTAACTTGCGATTGATGTCTCACGTGCTCATGTTCGCCCAGTGTCCACCACTCAAAGCATGCTTTTCATCTCCGTTCTTGTGGCAGCGGCGGTGTGGATATGGAGGAGACATACCGGGGATGTGTACACAGTGGACCGACAGGCGGAGCAGCTCCGAGGGTTCGTGGCGTCTCAGTTTCCGGTGGCTCAGAATATCCATCTCCAGTTAGCAGATCCGGGGTTCCGGTTTCCTGATTTGGCTGACGCCGTACAGAAGCAACTCGACTACCGACTCGCTGCCCTTGGATGTCCCTACCGCTATCCAATCATAAGCGACTTGCCCGACCGCATCGAGAGGCCGGACGAGTTCCGGGGACCGCCGGCCGTCTTCTATACCGAACCAGAAACAAGTGGCACAGAAACTTGTGAAACAACCACAAAATTTTTTGAAACTGCTCCCAAGAAATCTGAAACAACACCAAAAAAACCTGAAACAAGCCCAAAAAAGCCTGGAAATTGTGCACAACTTGGGGAATTAGAATCACGTGACACGTCTGCACCCGTACATCCCCAGTATTCTGTGCAGCTCCATTACTGGTACAAGCCCAGTATCTGGCTTGACGCCAAGAATTTCTCGGTACACATGTCATATGATCTAGACTTTATGCACAAGAATGACCTTCCGTTTTTTGTAACCCAGGCGATTTTTGATTTGTTGATTGCCCCGGATTTGGAAATGTGGAAGTCGGGAAAGCAGTACCTGTCCTATGTGCAAGACTACCAAATCAATTTCATTGGTGCTGAGGAGCTGGGGCTGCCTCCCAATGAGCTTATGCAGAGTCTTGGAGACTCTGTTTCAAAGTACAAAGCGGTGGGGCGTATGACCCATGTGACATCCTGTATAGAGGGCGTGGATATCTCCAAACGGCTAGTTCCACCTCAGTACCTCCGAAACAACACGGAAAAAGTGACGTTTATGTTTTCAACCTCGCTTAAACCGTACGCCGACTCCGTGCAGGGTGTTCCCTTGTTTCATTTAGAAAAGGTTCCTCGGGTAGAGTCAGTTCCGGGGGCTGAATACGGCACGGCACGTGAGCAGGCAGAACCCCGTATCTTACACGATGCCTATGATATCTCTGACTTTGTGCAGGAAGCAGAAGTCCATATAGAACGTGCCTTGGGGCTTCCCGAGGGTAACCAGCCTTTGGGTCTACGAGTGGATGCAGCCCTGAAGCACTATGCAGTCCAGGGCATCATAACATGCTTGGATCTTCTCTTACTGCAGAACTTCTCCGACTCTCCCTCTTTACGCCAGCACTATGACAACCTCTGTGCCTTGGTGGATGCCATGCTTATGCAACAATCACATGACTGGCCTGCTGTTCTCCTGCAGGTAAGAACCATCCATGGCAAAATTGCAAAACCCATAGATAAAACTTAGATTAGAAAATACCAGAAAACTGAAGATGGCTAGCTGTAAACCTTCATAAAGGTCTTTGATGACCATTGCTAGGATTGGACAGCATAGGTTCATAATACTGAAATAGATAGAGCAGTACTTCTGGTGGCTCTAACAGAATGAGTTGGAAATAATCCAATAATGATATAAAAAACAGTGATGTCCAAACCGACCTTTTTTTCAATTGAACCATTGTGGAAGGAACGTTTTGACGAGTGTGAAGAAGCCCAGTATGAGCATTCCTATGAATCGTTGGCATTATGACAGTGGTATCATCTCTGGACGGATCGGGTTGGCATATTATGAAAGGATGACGAACTCTTTTCGAATAATAGCGGTAAAGTAAGACGAGCTCCTTATTTCCTAAAACACCAGCATGTGATGTTGGACAGTAGGAACAAAGTCACCTTGGGTAGATGTAATGGGGGAAAATTAGGAACCTTAACCGCAAAAGTTCTGTTACCGGGGCCCAGCATCGAGTGAATGTAAGCGCACCCGAAACATAGAAATTTGTCACGTAATATACCTTTTTCAAAAGGAATATATAAGGAATCCAAAATTAAGTTATCATCATGATGAAAGATTGTATATCATATAAAAGTTAAATTTCAGCAAATTTGAGTTCCAGACATAGTTGAAGCAAAATATATGATGAATAACTTTGAATCTTTTCCTAGCTTGAGTAAAGATAGTTAATATATGATGACGTATACTGTAACTTGTTGACTTCCGCTGATTCGTATTTCAGTAATCACTGTAGTGGAAATGAAGTAATCCCTTAGTGTGCCTAGTCTCCGCTTCAAATGGATTCCCCACACCTTTAAAGCGACATAGGGTAGAGTATGACCAACGTTAGAGTGTCTGTAGAGAGAGGGAGTAATTATAGAGTACTTTAGAGTGGAGTCTATACTCTATGGCACTGTCTATACTCTCTTATTGCGTATTCTCTCTATACTCTCTTCCGACCTCTCAGTTCATCTTTATACTGTCGGCATTAACGGCTGAGAAAAAATAAGAATAATGTTGAGGATTTGGGGGAACGCGCTCTTTTATATTCTGGGAATCGGTGGCTGCATTTTTGTTGGTTGCCTAGCTGTGGTCGTATGCGTCTCGTGCGTGAGGGGAGTTGCGCACGCATCTAGGATTTGCAGCCGTGGCAACGGTTACTGCGCTGCGACTCCTGACGCATCAACAGCGTTTCAGGTTTACGAAAGAGGGGTATGAGTGAATATAAATAGTCTCTTCCCCCCCTGGTGCTTCAAGCACTAGAGTTTTTACAGCCTGTTCCCACTGAATGTTTTGTATACAGATTCTTTATTAAGACATCTCAACCCCTAGACCAAGACATAATGAGCATCATAGAGAATCAGGCCAGAATCTTGGAGGACAGTGTTGGTTTTCTCATGTGCCCTCAGCTCAGCATTATATGCTTCTTTCAAGTTGACCCAGTTTTTTGACCATCTGTGCCTCAGCATGTGATTGTGTAATTTGATGTGCAGAGTCGGTACGTGCTGCGAACAGTGATACCACAAAAAGATACCCTGGAGTGGGATATTTCTTCAAAAAGTCAGCATGTGGACCGAAAATGGTTTTTTTTATCGCTCAAATAACCGAAAAGATACTCTTCAAGGTTAGATAGACTTAACCCTCAATTAGTCCAAGTCGGAATGTCAAATTGTTTTTGCTGACCAACATTATCAAGAGGATAGTCTGCCAATCTTTCTCGAGAATCAAGATTCGCAATATTCGAGGGAACGACTAAAATTCGACATTCTATAGATGTTAGAAATTTTTGATTACTACGAATTGACACGATGCTTGGGTAATTGTGTTTTTTTTTTTTCTATTATGGTTATGGTGGCAATGCCATTCGGCTCAAAAAGGTTTATATGTCTGGGCCAAGTGCGACTTATCTCGTATGTTTAATACCAATCGTTGCTATATTCAACGAATATTCCTCGAAGGAGACATCAGAGCGACTTTTCGAGTATTTTGAAGAACAAACTTAGACGCCAGAACTTTTCCCCAAAACAATAGCAGTGTTTGTCCTAGCTCAACTGCAATTGTAATTGTTATTGTTAGGATCGGACGGCCTAGACTTCATAATGCCTCTATGAGTAGAGCCCCGCCTATAATGGATTTAACACTGGGACTACTGCTTGTTATTTCCCAGCCCAAAGTCCAAGCTTTCAGACTGATGGACACTTTAGCGGAATCTTTGTATGAGGCATTTCTGAAGAGTTAATAGTGTTACAGTCTTAAGCCTGCATTCACTCAGGTAGAATTGTTCGGCAGCCGAGAAATGGTTTTGACATAGACAGAAGTTTGTTGCATACAGAAGTGCATCATCAGTCTCTCATAAATACGAAGACATTGTGCAGCATAAACCAAAGCCGATAATTTACATGAATGTCCCATCCGCAAAATTGATGATCTTCAATTTGTGGAAGACCATCCAAAACTCCCATTTTTTTGTCCATACACCTAAACGCCCCGATCCATTTTTCTTCGACTAATGAGAGATGGACAAAGAAATAACTGAGATTATCGAAGCCTTNCGCCCCGATCCATTTTTCTTCGACTAATGAGAGATGGACAAAGAAATAACTGAGATTATCGAAGCCTTCTTCCTACCGCTTCATCTCTTTCTTGGATTAAGTAAAGGAGACCCCGGTTCATCTTTTGTTAAAACGCCAATTGGAAGCTGTCATCAAACATGTCCCCTTGTCAGTTTTGATTACTAACCAAGAGACAATGAAAATATATGGGGATGAACCCTATGAATAATTTAGACTTATTTCTGACAACGAAAAGAAAACACCACTGTGAACACTGCTCCCAAGAATATTCTAAGTTTGGGGCTGTGTTCATCTACGACTGAGACTACTTTAGTTCTGAGACTGTTCTGTCAGGCTACTTTAATCTAGAATTGGTTGTTTGCAAGGCTATTTCAAGTCTAAAACGTCTAAATTTTAAGGAGTCCCAGTCTGTTTGCGTCATATAGGTCTAGTCTGACAAGGTCCCAAAGGTCCAGGGCTGTTTTCTACTGTTTGAATTTTAGTCTAAGGCTTAGACTTTTCTTTAGGCCAGCTCACATAAGTCTGGTGTGTGGTGTCTGGTCAGTTTTTTTCAGTTATGTGTCAGTTTATTATAGGACACTCATTCTTCTTAAGTCATAATGACAGTCCTAAGCCAAGTCAATCTTTCAGTTTCATGCGAACATTTCACTTCTCTAAAGTTTGAAGCTTGAGAATCCTCAGTCTTGCAATAGTCTCTTGAGACTTCACTTACCGATTATCTACTGCCAAAAGTTGAGTGTTCAATTTTTAAAGCACCTGTTATGTTTTGCTTTAGGAACATGTATGGGCTTTGGAGATCATATTAAGTCATTTACTGGTGATAGAGTCCATAATGTGGTACTCCTACTGAGCGTGAAGTGGATGAGTTACCCCACACACACTGAGAATGTGAGTATAAAACTGTCGTGTAACGATAAGGCACTAAGTTACTTTATTCGTTGAAAATTCCTCAAACAATGGAATCTAAGTAGCTTCTTGCTTTCGGAAGCAAAGCTTTTATCATACACTGCAACAAGACCGGTGACTTTTTTTTGCCCATGCGAGTCAACCAATACTACCGAATGGTTCGGGACAGATTTTACATGGCCATTGATAGAATTAGAAATCTTCGGGTTCATATTCTTTCTATGGCAGAGCCCCGTTTATATAGGATCCCACAACAAGAGTATGGGGTATCTGGCAAACGGCCGAGCTTGGCTCTACTCCAAAATCTCGTGAACTATTGGCATTTCTGCTCTAGTGGCAGTTCTCTCTATTGGCAGTTCCGATACAGAAACTGGACGTGGACTGGTTCTATTATACTACGTTATTTATTATTCGGGTGGGTTTCCGGTGCATATTTCAGATATGGTTCGTGAGAAGATCGCTTCAAGTCGATTTACAGACGATACTGATAGAGATTCCGTCCAAACTTTTTGGAACTACTTCAAAGTCAAATCTTGAAGCTTTATATGCAGTGAGATGTCTCTATTGGGGAGTTTTCATTCGAGGATTAGCCCTGGTTGAAATTGCTTCGGCTCCGGATGATGAGCTTTCTGGACTGCGTATCTGGAACTACTCGTAGTTCACACATCAAGTCAAAAAGAAAGAAGAGAGAAAAAAGAAAAGAAAGAAAATACTAACAATAGTTCGGAAACTAGAACTTGGTTCAGATTCAGTGAATACCCTCCTAGAACAAAAAAACGATATCTATTGTGATTCTGATTTTCTGTCTTTTAGTGGGGCTACATATACGGTGGTGTACGGATGTGCACCTACACCTTCACGCACCGCACGAGAACTTCCCCGGCATGAGCGATTGTGAGAGTATCCAGAGTGACGTGAGCCTCGACGAGGAAGATGAAGCGTTGATCTGGCGGGTATTCTATGCAGACCGCAACGATGGTGCCGATAAGTCCGAGCTAGACCCTCCTCCATTCCCAGATTCCCATTTAAATGTGGCCCTGCCGCACGTGATGAACCCGATGAATATGAACCCGGTGAATATGAACCAGCCCAATTTACCAAACCCCAATTTACCGAACCCCAATTTACAGAATCCCAATTTACAGAACCCCAATTTACCGAATAATTTAGGAAATCTACCCAATTTAGGAAATCAGCACGGTCAAATTCCCGAAAATTTGTCTGATCTCTCAGACGCGTCGGATCTCTCCGATATCGACGATGAGGCACTCGTGGCGCGGTATAAGGAACTTAAGAACCCGAGTACTACTGAAATAAGCGAGGACGAACGGAAAAGGCTTTTGGTGACGTCACTTTCCGAGGCGCAGATGGAGCGGTTTGAAGCGTACAGACGAATGACAGTGAATAAACCAGGTGTTAAGAAAATCGCCAATTCCGTATTGGGTCACTCTATCCCCCAGAATATTGCTGTGGTTATGGCCGGTCTTTCGAAACTGGTGCTTGGCGATGTCATCACCAAGGCGTTCGAGGTGCAGGAACAAGAATATAAAACACAGTTGGTGTTGGATATCGATGCAAAAAAGAAGCGTAAACGGACTACGCTACGTATGCTAGCTGCGGGCGAAAACGTACCGGCCATTCCCGAACGGCCCTTGGAGTACTTGGGCGACCGGAAGATGCCGTTGACGTCTGAGCACGTGAGGGAAGCTTGGAGGTTGTACCGCTTAGAAAATAGCGGCACAATCCCAAACCACTGGCGAATGACCGACTAAGAACATCAACAGATCAAGAACATCAACAGACTAAGAACGTCAATGGACTAAGAGCTCAATGGTACTGTCGCTAGTTGTTGCATACCAACTCTTTATCACCATGTCGGATTTACGTGGTCTCGGATAAAGTTGGTTGGGCTTTATGAAAATATGCCTACCTTTAGCCTTTGGTTCAGAAGTTACAATAATTCCTTTGAATTTGGATAGTGAGCTGGAGGTTCTGAATGTTCTATTCTCCTCCTACCACTTTAATAATACTCGCTGGATATATGGACATACATACAGATCCCAGTGGTTTTTTAGGGTGGACATACATACAGAACTACCAGTGACTGTGACTGTTTTGAGGTGGGTCTATATCTTTTGCCTCGCAATCGAACATCAGATTCTTGCGAGGAGGGGTCATCGTCTTGGTTAAAAGATGTTGGTATGCAGGAACAGGCAGCTTTGATGTGGAGGGCACGGTTGCCCTCAGAGGTGTTCTAGGCTCTGGCTCATAGGCATTTTTGTTCAAAGAGTCTGGGTTCACACTTTTGACAGAGGTTTTGCATTCGTTGGGGATGGCAGCGAGGGTTGTGGAAGAAACACCAAAGATTCTTCCGATTCTAG
>NKZC01000069.1:0-70681 GCA_002374385.1 Metschnikowia borealis
ATCGCACCTCGTTTAGGACTTTGGTCTTGTAAGGTACAACTTACATATCCCTGTATATTAATATATACTAAAACATAGGTTGAAAATACTATTTCAGCATTTAATACTGTATCCGAAATTAAAATACTATTTCAGAATTTAATACTAGTTTAGCATTTAATACTAGTTTAGCATTTAATACTCTATCTGTCAACGAATACCTAGCGTGTACGGAGGCAAGGTACTTCGTGGATATGTTGTACGCAGGCCATTGACTGAACAATAAAGGCAGTGCAAACCCTGAACAATGGAGGCTGTGCGGGTCTTAGCCGAACTGAAAAGTATAAGAAGCGCTGTGGACCCGTTAGGTAGGACTTTGGTCTTGTAAGGTACAACTTACATATCCCTGTATATTAATATATACTAAAACAAAAGTTGAAACTATCAGTAATTAATACTCTATCAGAATTTAATACTCTATCAGAATTTAATACTCTATCAGTATTTAATACTCTATCAGTATTTAATACTAGTTCAGAATTTAATACTCTATCATCTTAGTCAATGCTGTATCAGAATTTAATACTCTATCAATATTCAATACTCCATCATCTTAGTCAATACGCTATCAGTATTCAGAATGGATTTGTTATAGTCAAATTCACTTGTTGTTTATTATACTTATATTGATATTTATTATAGCCAGTCAAGGTGAATGATCTCCTTATGTTTTGCTAACACTAGGGTATTGCGGCCGCAGGACGTATATAAAAATACATCAAAATGCATCACTTCATATTAATAAACCATACAATTCTGAGTATTATGTGTGTAATGACGAGATGGTCCATGGAAATGAGTTCGACACGCCTGGTAGTGGTGTAGTAGTGTAGTAGTAATTTAAATGTTATAATGTAGTATATTTTTGTATGCTTATGATACAGCCCTCTTCGTCATTGCTTTCCACAACATGTCAGCCACTCTTCATTAGGCACCATGTCATCCCCGTCCAAACACATCAGTCCTCAATGAATAAGGAAGCGTTCCATGGAATGGCTTTGTGACAAAAAGGCAGTGTTACTTTTTGAGTTAATCAGAGTATCATCATAGAGAACTCTTTTCTGAGTAGAATACGGTGGGTCGTAATCCATATTCAACAAGGCACTGAGATCATGAACCATGAACCATGGACCATGGAAACATGGAGATCATGGAAACATGAAACATGGAGAATATGGAGTAAAGATTTACCTCTTGTCTCTTCTCTCTTCCATTTTCTCTATCATCTCCAACATCTTATCAAAGGAGAACAGCATCAGCAAGTATGGACTAATCAAGGCTGCAGCTCGGAAGGACTTTAGCTTGGTGTTTATGATGTTATTTAATACATTTTTGCTTTACTTATACTTAAATTGTTGATGGTTCGTCAAAGAGAGGACCCGGAGTGGCTTATATAACTTTGCGAGAAACGTCGTACCCAATTCCCTAAATTCAATAAACTATAATGAAATTTCTATTGCTAGATTACATGGCCAGCTCTCTATATAATAGGTCATGAGCTTCACGTGCCCAGTATATCCGGGTTTGCTGTTACGCCCTTTGAATGCTCTCGTGCAAGAATATTTAAACAAGGCCGATTTCGTCCTGAGGAATCATCAACGAGTATAGTTTCCATTAGCCATAAACGTACTAAAGAACATATCACAATTCCTTCAATTACACTAGATGTTAGATTCGCTAGATCTAGGGCCCTGTCTATAGAGGATTCATGAAACCTACTCTGTCCGATGGTAACAAGGGCCATTCCAAAAGCCGTGTCACAGCAATTCCCTGCATGAAGTGCCACGATGACCTTTCGAATATTCTGGAACAATCCCTATCATTTTCTAGTGGAGACTTTTCCGGTACTTCGTTTCTCTCAAAGAACTTCGTTTCTCTCAAAGAACTTCGTTTCTCTTAAAGTTATATAACTTCGTTTTTCTCAAAGTTATATAACTTCGTTTCTCTCTTTGGGGTCCTTCAACGAGCAAACTATTAGTAACCATAAATGTATTAAAGGACATAACACTAGATAGTATATAACCATATGTCAAAAACTGTCTATATGTCCACTAGAACAAGGTAAGGATTTTTCCAATATTGGAAAGGGCCATGGTCGTTCCAATAGTCAATAGTCAATAATCATAGTATTCCCGTAGTTCCTGGATTACTATAGTATCTCATTGCTCCACACTCCATACCATGTCATTCTCCATACCATAACTCCACAGCAGTTATAGTACTCATCTACAATAGTTATAGTACTCATCTAAAATAGTTATAGTACTCATCTACAATAGGTAGAGTACTCATCCACTACAGCTATAGTACTCATCCACAGTAATCATGAAAATCGAGTAATAAGAGAATTAAGAGTGTATTAACAGTTTAACAGCATTTGACTATTTAAGAATATAAGTGTATTAAAAATGGACTATTAAGTGTATCAAGAGTGGAGCATTTAGATGTGTATAATCCATATTAAGTATAGCAAAACTCTCAAAAATATCAATCTATTCATCATTTTATGACTATTCAGACCATCTCAACAGCCTCTTCTCTTGTGCATCAATTTCTGGTAGTGCGCCTTTCCTCCGCTGTTCTTAGCCTTCTGGAGCTCGGTGTACTTCTTGTCAAAGTATTCAGTGGACTTGTCGTCCTTAATCATAGTACCCATCCACAGTAATCATAGTACCCATCTACAGCAGCTATAGTACTCATCTACAGCAGCTATAGTACCCATCTACAGCAGCTATAGTACCTCCACAGTAATTATAGCATACAAATATTTTCATGCTTATCATAGTATCCTCATAGCCATAATAAGTATGGTGGTGAGATCTTCAGAGCTTCGCTATTCTGCCCATGACTTCTTTCAGTTGGTATTTTACTAGAAGAGCGTAGTTCTATGGAATTAATGCTAGGCTTTGTGCAGGCGATTTCATTCAATGATCAAATACTCTATGGTGATCATTTATTGCACAAAAAGAATTGAAATAAACATAAAAATTACGTGTATACTTATTCATCTCATAAATATAAACACTAAATAATTAATATAGCAAATGTGTACTTAAAATCTTTTTAGGTCTTACATTGATAATTATGTCGGAATTGCCTATACTTATATTTCATTTAGATATAGATCTTTACTTCTTTCCATATCCGGGGTGTAGTTTCCGTTGTACTAGTGATCCTATTGAACTATTCCTTTAACTATGGACTTGATAAAATGCGACTGCGAACCCTACTAAAAAAGCCAGTTATGGCAGTTATGAGCCCGCACTCTTTGTCATGGACCAAATAAATCCACACCCACCACCCACAATTCCAAAGGGTCTCGAAAGATCCTGCATCAAAATAGTCTCTGTGAAACAATGCAGTCCAGTCTATACCAATTTACACTTCAATCTGTTCTTTCCTGTATATATATCCCCACCCTAGTCCCTACACTGAGTGCCCACCCTAGTCCCTACACTGAGTGCCCGATTCCTCACTGCACTGCCCAGTCGCGAAAAACACGCAGCACACCTCTACCTCCACTCACGACTCTACTACTACACTAGCACCAAACTACACCAAACCCACCACCACTTCCAACCTACAACCTGCCCAAACCTACTACTACTACTAATCATCCATAATACACCCGAGCTCGTGCTACAATGGCTCGAGACCCGTTTTCGGACCGCAACAACCTCATTGATTTGGACCTTGATGGCTCGCACGATGGGAATATTCACGAGCCCCAGTACCCGGCCCCCCACCAGCCCATAGCGCCTGTGGACAGCCACGTGTCCAACCATTACGAGCAGAACCCGTTCGACGACTTCCTAGAGCTTTCCGACGACGAGAACAATAACTTATACAGCTACGACAATTATGCGGCGGACCACTCTACACCTGCGTCCAACACCAGGCGAATGTTGGGCACGGAAAACGCCCCCGACGCCCGGAAAAAGGGCTTTTTTGCCAACTGGCGCTCCAACATCAAGTCCAGTGACGATGGCACTTATACAGGCATGGACGACTATACGGACCGCATCAACGAGCGGCCGGAACTGTCTGATTTCGACATGAGACGGATTTACGCCAAATTGAAAGGGGTATTTGTGAAAAATCCTGCTACGGATGTAAATGCCAACAAAGGACCTCGGCAGATCCACGTGTTGAATGCACCCCTCAACCAGAAGTATGGGTACTTTGGCAATCACGTGTCCACCACCAAATACAACTTTGCCACGTTTCTACCCAAGTTTCTCTTTGAGCAGTTCAGCAAATATGCAAACTTGTTCTTTCTCTTCACCTCCATCATCCAGCAGGTGCCGGGCGTGTCTCCCACAAACAGGTACACCACCATTGGTACCTTACTTATAGTGTTACTTGTTTCGGCCATCAAGGAGATCCTGGAGGATATCAAACGAGCCAATGCCGATAAGGAACTCAACAACACTCGAGTACTTGTGTTGGATCCAGTTTCCCATGACTTTGTGTTGAAGAAGTGGATCTCGGTGCAGGTGGGAGATATTGTACGGGTCAACAACGAGGAGCCCTTTCCCGCAGATCTCTTGCTTCTAAGTTCCTCGGAACCCGAGGGTTTATGTTACATTGAAACGGCCAATTTGGATGGAGAAACCAACCTCAAGATCAAACAGGCCAAGGAAGAGACGGCTCCTCTTGTGAGTCCTGCATCCTTGGTCAGCCAGTTATCGCAATGCGAAGTCTTATCGGAGCAGCCCAATTCGTCCTTATATACCTATGAAGGAACATTGAACAATTTGGGGTCCCGGGGCAAAGTGCCTCTCTCTCCGCTGCAGCTTTTGCTTAGAGGTGCTACTTTAAGGAATACCCAGTGGATCCAAGGCATTGTGGTGTTTACAGGCCACGAAACAAAGTTGATGCGCAATGCCACAGCTACTCCTATCAAAAGAACCGATGTGGAGCGCATTATTAACTTGCAGATTATTGCTTTGTTCTGCATTTTGAACGTGCTCTCGTTGATCTCCACCATTGGAAATGTGGCCAAGACTAGTGTGGACAGAGACGACCTCTCGTACTTGTACATCGAGGGAACGAACATGGCCAAGTTGTTTTTCAGGGATATCTTGACATATTGGATTTTGTTTTCCAACTTGGTGCCCATTTCGTTGTTTGTCACCGTGGAGATCATCAAGTACTACCAGGCGTACATGATTGGAAGCGATTTGGACATGTACCATGCAGAACTGGATACCCCCACTGGTGTGCGTACATCCTCGCTTGTGGAGGAGTTGGGCCAGATCGAGTACATTTTCTCCGACAAAACTGGCACTCTTACACGGAACGTCATGGAGTTCAAGTGCTGTACAATCGGAGGAAAGTGCTACATTGAGGAAATTCCCGAGGATGGTCATGCGCAAATGGTGGATGGTGTTGAAATGGGTTACTACAGTTTTGGTGATCTCCAGAACCATTTGGGAGACAGCAACTCCCTGCAATCGGCAATCATCAACGAGTTCTTCGTGTTATTGAGTACCTGCCACACAGTCATTCCCGAAGTCAACGAAACCACCAATTCTATCAAATACCAAGCCGCCTCGCCCGATGAAGGAGCCTTGGTGCAAGGAGCAGCCGATTTGGGCTACAAATTCATTATCAGAAAGCCCAAAGGTGTGACTATCCACACGGAAATCGATAACCAGGACTCCAGCTATGAGCTCTTAAATATCTGCGAGTTCAACTCCACCAGAAAAAGAATGTCGGCGATTTTCCGCTGTCCTGATGGAGTCATCCGGTTATTCTGCAAAGGTGCCGATAATGTGATTTTGGAGCGTTTGTCCCAGCTGGAAAGACAGCCTTTTGTCAACAGCACCATCAAACATTTGGAGGAGTTTGCCTCGGAAGGTTTACGGACGTTGTGTATTGCATCTCGGATCATTGGTGATGACGAATACTCGCAGTGGGCCAAGAAATACTACGAGGCCTCCACACTGCTTGAAGACAGAAGCGACCAAATGGATGCAGTTGCAGAAGAAATCGAGGTGGACTTGTTTCTCTTGGGAGCAACGGCCATTGAGGATAAGCTTCAGGATGGAGTGCCTGAAACCATTCACACGCTCCAGAATGCAGGAATCAAGGTCTGGGTTCTTACTGGTGACCGACAAGAAACCGCAATCAATATTGGTATGTCATGCAAGCTTTTGGCCGAGGATATGAATCTCTTGATCATTAACGAGGAGACGAAAGCAGACACGAAACAGAATTTACAGGAGAAGTTGGAAGCCATCTACGAGCACCAGAGCCAGGCTAACGAATCAGTGTTGGACTCTTCTTTGGCGCTCATTATCGATGGTCATTCGCTTAGTTACGCTCTTGAGCCTGATCTTGAGGATATCTTCATTGACCTAGCGACCCGGGTGCGTGCGGTGATTTGTTGCCGGGTTTCGCCATTGCAAAAAGCATTGGTGGTGAAAATGGTCAAGAGAAAGAAGAAGGGCTCGTTGCTCTTGGCCATTGGAGATGGTGCCAACGATGTGTCGATGATTCAAGCTGCTCATGTGGGTGTTGGAATCAGTGGAATGGAGGGAATGCAGGCTGCACGCAGTGCCGATGTTTCTATTGGCCAGTTCAAGTACTTGAAGAAACTCTTGCTTGTACATGGAGCTTGGTCGTACCAGAGGATCTCCAATGCCATCCTCTACTCGTTCTACAAGAACATTTGCTTGTACATGACGCAATTTTGGTTTGTGTTCAACAACGGGTTCTCGGGTCAGTCGTTGATTGAATCGTGGACGTTGACTTTCTACAATGTGCTTTTCACAGTGTTTCCACCGTTTGTCATGGGAGTGTTCGACCAGTTTGTCAGCGCACGACTCTTGGACCGGTACCCACAGTTGTACCAGCTTGGAATCCAGAAGAAGTTCTTCAATGTGACGATTTTCTGGGGCTGGATCATCAATGGTTTCTTCCACTCCGGCTTGATCTTCTTGTGCATGATGACGCTCCTCCGCTATTCCAACTATCTTCCCAACGGAGCCGTGGCCGATAATTGGTCGTGGGGCGCTCTTATCTACACTACATGCACACTCACTGCCCTTGGAAAAGCAGCGCTTCTGGTGACGCTCTGGACCAAGTTCACGGTACTTGCCATTCCGGGCTCGTTTGTGCTTTGGTTGGTGTGGCTTCCTGCGTATGCCACCATTGCCCCACTTATCAACGTTTCGAAGGAGTATCAGGGTGTTTTGGCACATACGTACCCCAGCTTAACGTTCTGGGCTGCTGTCTTCGGTATTGCCATTCTTTGTCTTATCCGAGACTTTGCATGGAAGTTCTATAAGCGGATCCAGAACCCAGAAAGTTACCATTACGTGCAGGAGATCCAGAAGTTCAACATCCAGGACTACAGACCTCGTATGGAGCAGTTTGAAAAGGCTATCCGGAAGGTCAGACAGGTGCAGAGAATCAAGAAGCAGAGAGGGTTTGCATTTTCGCAGGTGGACGATCAGAACCTCGAAAAGATTGTCAGGTTGTATGATACTACCAAGAAGAGAGGAGCCTTTGGCGAGCTCAGCGAGAGTCACTAAAACAAACAGATCCAAAGAGAAGCAACGAGAAGCAGATTTTAAGGAACTGACGCTGTGGAAGAGTGTACACCACCAAGTCTAGTAGTGGTATTGGTGGTTGAAGCACTCTTGGCCAGCAGATAGTACATTATACATAAAGCTCATCATGTATTCAGATAATATGTCAGTCTGTAGGAGATTCTACTCTACTCACTGTACTTTACAGTGTTTCCGTTCCAATACGGTACTACTCCACCGTTACTTTACTACTAAAAATGATCCTCTATTTGGACTACCAGTCCACTACTCACTAGAATTGGTGTCCAGTCGACTCATACATTATAGGATTAGGATTAGTAGTAGTAGTAGTAGTAGTAGTAGTAGTAGTAGTAGTAGTAGTAGTAGTAGTAATAGAGTAGTAGTTGTCACCTCATGTTTTAGTATATATTAATATACAGGGATATGTAAGTTGTACCTTACAAGACCAAAGCCTATAAGACGGGGCCACAGCACCTCTTATACCTTTCCGCTCGTCCAAGGTCTTCGCAGCCCTATTGCCTAGCAATGGAATGCATACATCATATCCACCAAGCACCTCGTCTCCGTCATGCTAGAAACTCGTTGACAGTAGTAAGTATTAAGTAGTATATTGTAGAGTATCAGGTAGTGAATACCAGGTACCAAGTAGTTAGTAGTGGTAGTTAGTAGTCAGTACCAAGTAGTTAGTAGTAGTCAGTACCAAGTAGTTAGTAGTAGTAGTAGTAGTAGTAGTAGTCGTAGTTAGTAGTCCGTACCAAGTAGTTAGTAGTAGTAGTTAGTAGTCAGTACCAAGTAGCCAGTAGTAAGTAGCGAATACTAAGTACCAAGTAGTTCGGTGAGTAGAAGTAGAACTAGAACTAGAACTAGAGTAGTAGTTTTTCTTCTGGATCCCAGTGTAAATTCTCCTAGTCGGCCAAGTGACGTTATTCTCACTTACACATAGTACAATAAAATGTAAATACTATGTGATTCTTACAGTTATAGTAGTGTAGTGTGTAGATAGATATAGACTGACGGACTGACTTATTGGAATAAGAGACATGGACATGGTTCGTATAGTAGTAGTCAGTAGTTAGTAGTCAGTAGTCAGTAGTTAGTAGTCAGTAGTCAGCAATAATAGTAGTCAGTAGTCAGTAATAATAGTAGTCAGTAGTCAGTAATAATAGTAGTCAGTAGTCAGTAATAATAGTAGTCAGTAGTCAGTAATAATAATAATAATAATAGTAGTAGTAGTAGTAGTAGTAGTAGTAGTAGTAGTAGTAGTAGTAGTAGTAGTAGTAGTAGTAGTAGTAGTACTATAGTAAATATTCATGGCAGCTTGTGTTTTAAATAGGTGAAGAAAGTGCAGGACTTTGGAGCTTTCTTAGATCTGACTTTTAAACAAACCTAAACGAATCAATTTTAGCTACCCAAATCTTGATGTAAGGAATTCATATAGTACTTTCGAATGTGTCAGAGAAGTTCAGGAAAGTCCACGGAATACACACAATAGGCACAAGTGTCTTCAAAGTGAAGGGTCTGAGAAAGTCAGTGTCATGGTGCAGTATAGGATATGGTGTATACCGGGGCAGTTTAGTAGTACGCTATTACCGTTTGGTGCTTATTATGGGTCAAAATATAGTGAATACTGGTTCAATACAGTATAGCGTATAATGGAGTACAGTAGTACAGTAGTCAGTAGTACAATAGTACAGTAGTACAATAGTCAGTAGTACAATAGTACAGTAGTACAGTAGTCAGTAGTTAGCAGTACAGTAGTACAGTAGTCAGTAGTACAATAGTACAGTAGTACAGTAGTACAGTAGTACAATAGTACAGTAGTCAGTCGTACAGTCGTACAGTAGTCAGTAGTACAATAGTACAATAGTACAGTAGTACAATAGTACAGTAGCTAGCAGTACACAAGATGTTTTGTGGGTGATTGCTTGAAAACCTCTTGGTGGATCTTTTTCAGTAGATTAGAGTTATTTCAAAAGACCAGTGTTTTTAATACCAAGGTCTGGAGTTTCTGTGAAGTCTGAGAATCTATAGGCGTTGATTTCCACGGTATTCTACAATGAAAGACTGAAATATTCCCTGAGTAGTCTGTAGCAATGGTGGATCTTAAAGTGTAGTAGTCTAAAAACTGACAATACTAAAAAGGGACTTCCAATAGAGAATCCTCCATATACTATAATACTACACACCATGAACTATAAGACTACACACCATGGACTATAATACTACACTATAATACTACACACCATGAACTATAATACTACACTATAATACTACACTATAATACTACACACCATGCACTATAATACTACACTATAATACTACACTATAATACTACACTATAATACTACACTACACACCACATACAGTAATATTCAGGATCAAAATAGTATGATATTGCAGTTGATGCATTTGAATAATGATGTATTTACCTTTGGTTGTCTAGTTGATACTCTGCCCTACACTGTCATTATATCTGTATGGTTGTTCATGGTCCTGATGATAACATGTGACATCAACAAACATCTCAACAGTATAGTATATGAAGACACATGCAACATAATTAAGATATTTGATACTTAGATACTTTAAACCTTAATCTACCCTAACACTTATGATACGCAATACTTAATGCTCATGATACGCAATACTTAATAGTCATAATACACAAACTTAATACTCATAATACACAATACTTAATATTCATAATACACAAACTTTATACTCAATACGCAATACTTAATAGTCATAATACGCAATATCTAATACTCATAATACACAATATGTAATACTCATAATACACAATACTTAATACTCATAATACACAATACTCATAATACGCAATATCTAATACTCATCAGCCATAAATACCGCGTGTGTGTGGATTTAGACGTCGGCCTGGTTCTTTTCCAGCCGCAGTCCTGTATATTACAAAGTACTCCGAGGAATCATTAATGATATAGTAACAAGCATGCTACAATCTACACAGCACTGCCTCCACTACTGCTACTACTAGCACAAACGTTACCCACTCACAAAACGTACTACCATGTACTATACTCTACTATACTATATATTTTATATGTACTATACTCTACTATACTATGTACTTTATATGTACTATACTATATACTTTATATGTACTATACTATATACTTTATATGTACTATACTATGTACTATACTATATACCATACTATATACCATACTATATACCATACTATATACTATACTATACTATATACTATACTATGTACCACACTATGTACCACACTATGTACCACACTATGTACCACACTATGTACCACACTATGTACCACACTATGTACCACACTATGTACCACACTAGTATACCCTACTGGCTGTAGTGTGGCCGAATAAACTTTAATATACTCTATATACTATAACATAGCACTATTCGATGCCGAAGAAACAAAACGTATCAATAGCAAAACCACCATATTGGGAATCATAACCACACGTATAGAGAGTCACCTCAAGGGGCCTTTGACTATTCAATGGCGCGATTATACATCTACATATATTAGTAAATCAAACGGTTATGAGCACTGGTTATACTATACTACTGCAGTGCTATTCTATGCTCATACACTCCTATTGTATACTCCTATTGTATACTCCTATTGTATACTCCTATTGTATACTCCTATTGTATACTCCTATTGTAAATACTTAATACTCATAATACGCACCATTAAAACGCGACCAAACTCCCCAGAACCCAAAAACTTTGAGTTCTCGTTAGGTGCCGCAAGTGTCAAAATTTTGATCAACATCCGATCCCTAGTCGGCGTAGTTTATGATTACTACGACGGTATCTGATCATCTTCGACCCCCAACTTTCGTTCTTGATTAGTGAAAACGTCCTTGACAAATGCTTTCGCAGGGTTTTTGCACCCAATCGCGCTGCACTCTATTCACACTATCACCAAAATACAAATTCTAGAAAATACACATTATGGAAAAATACAAATTCTAGAAAAATTTACATTCCACCAATACACAGTCCACCAAATATATATGTTATACCATCGCCATGTGCTAGTACTTCTGGAACACGAGGAAAGATACACCCAGCTGAACATAATTATACGGCATACTGCAGGTGTACATATGTCATTTTCAGCGCTGCCCACTTCTTCGTCCCTGATGAGCCTTTTTTCCAGCTTTTAAAAACGAATCAACTTTTTTCTCAATAAAAATTCACCCTGTTTCTAGAACAATTGATCACGAGGTTTTTTACCAACATAAACCCTTGCGACAGTTTGCGCAATCCAGACTCTCCTGATTGCTCTTTCAAGCTAATCTCGATGTTGATCATCAACTCATCAATCAAATCCAGGAGAAACGGCGACACAAGAAACGTTGTGCGGTCAGCAGATTGAGCTTCGGCTCCTTGCACAACTGATGTGTACACTGCTATGAACTTGAGAGGGGGTTTGACGTCTAGCCAGGTGCCAAGCTTTTTGTTCTCCAAAAGAGAGTAGAGGGATTCGTACTCACTGATTTTCCTAACCTTGGAAATCACCTCCACCACCACTTCGGGAATACTATGCTCGTTGAACCGGTCGATCTGCGATACCCGGAAATCCACGTACTTGACCCACTCGGAGAGCAAGCCCTGGCACCTTTGCACGTACATATCGTAGCACGATGAAGACGTACACTCATCATGCACAGTCAGATACGAAACGCCTGTTTCGGGTGTGGGAGTCCCGGGGATTGACTATATATAGAGAGGATCCAGCTCTGGTTTGAGCGGCATAAATATTCTTATTCACGACAACAGGTGTTTGGATAGATACCTAATACTCATAATACACAATACTTAATAGTCATAATACTCATACTTAATAGTCATAATACACAATACTTAATAGTCATAATACTCATACTTAATAGTCATAATACACAATACTTAATAGTCATAATACTCATACTTAATAGTCATAATACGCAATACTTAATAGTCATAATACTCATACTTAATACTCATAATACTCATACTTAATACTCATAATACACAATACCTAATACTCATAATACACATACTTAATACTTGTCAGATCCGCCATGGGTAGTAACCTACCTATGGAGGCATAAGAAAGTCTCTCTGTCCGATCCTAATTAGGGCTACTACGAATGCTGTTTTACGGCGTTCGACCATCAACAATGATCCTTTTTCGAAGACACCAAGAACAATCATCACCATTGTTCTGGTGAAGAGTTTTCAATGCCACGTACCTCTTCAAAAGCTATATAATTCCCACTGGTACCTCTTTGTCAGGAACCATCAATGGAAAAGTAGATAACTTAGTACAATACGTTCAACAAGAATCTAACAATACTCATAATACATTAATACTCATAATACATTAATACTCATAATACTTTAATACTCATAATACATTAATACTCATAATCCTACAACTTCATCATAAATCTTGTTCTCATAACTATAGGCTGTTGTGCACTAGTTTGCAAAGTTCTTCTCCAATCTCTTTTGCACGGCGTCGATAAACTCTTCCGTGGTCACGTACGACAATCTGTTGGTCGTACCCTGGGCCAACGACAAGTCCTTGGTCATGATACTGTTCTTGCCCACAGTATCCCGAACGGGCTTTTCCAAGCTCTCTCCAAACTGCACTATTTCTGGGGTGTTGTTCACCTGGCCTCTCTGGGTGATACCACCGGGTCCAAGCAAATATCGAGGCAATGGAATTGGTCAACGTTTCTTTGCCCTGTTGGTGCTGTCTGTAGTGTTTGGTGATGGATCCATGGGCAGCCTCAGCCTCAAAGGCCCGTCCGTCCGGGGTTATGAGCACAGAGGTCATAAGACCCAACGAGCCAAAGCCTTGGGCCACGATATCCGACTGTACATCTCCATTGTAGTTCTTCATGGCAATTAATTTTAACTTCCCTTGGACTTCAACATCCGAGCCACCATATCGTCAATGACCCGGTGCTTGTACCAGATGCCTGCATCCTCAAAGTCCTTGAGGTACTTGGACTCGTCCATCTCCTCAAAGTCCTTGCTGTAATTGGACTCGTCCACCTCCTCAAAGATATCCTTGAATCGGCCCTGGTGCTTCTTGAAGATGGTGTTTTTGGTGGACGAGAACAAGTTTTTCTTCCACGAGTAGGCCAACGTAAACGAAGACTCGCCAAAGGCTGTAATCGACCGTCCGTGGTCGACCGTCCGTGGTCGACTCGTCCATGTTGTACATGCCAATACACCAGGGCCCTTGTAGTCGTACACAGCGTAGGTCTGCTGCTCCGAACCATCTTTGGGCAGGAACACAAGCGATAACTTTCCTGTGTGGGGGATCACGAGGTCCATGGCCTTGTAGTGATCGCCAAAGGCCTGTGTGCCAATGATGATGGGTTTTTCCCACTGTGGCACGATGCGGGGGATGTTGTCAAGCACAATGGGCTCTCAGAACACGGTTCCTCCCAAGATGTTTCTCAACGTACCATTGGACAATAACCACATCTTCTTCAAGTTATACTCCTTGACCCTCTGCTCTCAGCCGTGACGGTAGCACACTTGACTCCAATACCATACTTCAAAATGGCCTCTGCTCATCGGTGTCTCTGTACTAAATGCCGAGGTCGTAGTATTTCAAGTTCACTTCCCAGTACGACAAGATAAGCTTATTCTTGATGAACTGCCAGATGATGCTGGTTATTTCACTCCATCCATCTCCACAATGGTATTCTTGATGGTAATCTTCGTTATTCTGCTTCAAGTTTGTCGTTGTTCCGTGAATGGTTCATTCATTCATTCATTCATTCATTCATTTTTCTTTCTTTCTTTTTTTCCGTCTTTCATTCTTTCATTCTTTCATTCTTTCATTCTTTCATTCTTTCATTCTTTCATTCATTCATTCATTCATTCTGTCTGTCTGTCTGTCTGCTGCTCAGTGTTATCTCTGAGTCAGTCGTCCAGTGTATTTTAGAATCTCAGAAGTCTTTCACTCACCTGGCTTAGCAATTTCCAGTTTCTAGGGATTTGCGAATTTGGGTAGTTTTTGGTAGTATTAGTGGTAGTATTAGTGTTAGTGGTAGTATTAGTATTAGTGGTAGTATTAGTATTAGTATTAGTAATAGTGGTAGTAATTGTAATAGTATTAGTATTAGTAATAGTATTAGTATTAGTGGTAGTAGTTTTAATAGTAGTAAGGTAGACTCCAAAAGCCGTGTGTTGGTCGTGCTACGTGCCAAGAGTAACCCATAAATAGTGTAAAGTGTACAAAAATTGCAGTCAAAAAGGGACATTTTAGAGCAAATTGGTCGCAACCAACACTGAAGGAATATCTAACAAGGAGTCCAGAGAAACACCCCATGACATTCCTTCTTTGTAAATTGCTCTATAAATACTGGCATACATCTATACATACCGGCATATATCTATACATACCGGTATACATCTATACTTATGGCTTACATCTATACATACCAGCCTATATCTATACTCATGCCTTACATCTATAATAGTACAGTGAACTGGTCATGTGGTAGTAGAGTATATCGTAGGTGGTTGTTAGTATACAATGATAGGGAAGTAAGAATAGTCATGTATTAAGAATCAGTATACTACGATAGTCGTGCAGATTCAAACATAGCACTAGGCTAACATGGTAGTATAGTATGGTGTTGACATAGCAGTAGTAGATAGCAGTAGTCCAGGTTAGTACTTGTATAGTCAGTGGTTTTGTACAGTAGCATTAGTACATGAACAGTAATATTGGTAGTAAGTTCTATAGTAGTAAGTACTGTATTGATAAGTTCTACAGTAAGTTCTATAGTAAGTTCTATAGTAATAAGTCCTATAGTAAGTTCTATAGTAGTAAGTACTGTATTGATAAGTTCTATAGTAATAAGTTCTATAGTAAGTTCTATAGTAAGTTCTATAGTAAGTTCTATAGTAATAAGTCCTATAGTAATAAGCACTGATATACAGTGTAGTAACAGTAGCCGTAGTATTGGCTATAACGTTAGTCTGATCATACCCACAGAAGTTTAGAAACTTGCTTGTTATGATGTTCTGTGGATCCACGAAGTAGAGTGTATATCATAGCGTGTGAGAAATGTACCTTTGGTTAGACGAGATTGATTGTCATCTAAATGAGCCAAATCTGTTGAGTATTGATGGAACACTAGAAGACCATACAAAAAGTGTTCCCTAAACTAACATTGAACTTCCACTAAAACTGATTTTAATAGTCTCATGATATAGCTGACTAATATGGTCCATATTCACGGGTAAAACTTGGAAGTGGGTGTTTTCAACCAGTGTAATCACTAGAATTATTTGCTCAAAATTACCTTTGAAATCTCAATAAAACCATACGATATGTCTATCAGAGTTATGAGGTGTAAATTGATGAATAGGTTCATTACTTTCAATTCACTGACCTCATCTCTTATATAGTGATAGTATAGGGAAGGTTTGTTTGGTATGGTATCACAAGAAACTGTCTTAAGGTACTAAAGAGTACTTTCATGGAGAGTGCCTGAGGTGCAAGTGGACGCTGACTTGATGCAAAAATACCTGCAGTAGATGGAGCAGGCCACCGCCTTGCCATTGCCTGATGAAGATGATGCAGACTTGTGCATATCCTAATAAAAGAAGCATTCACACGTGATTGTAGATTTAGATTAGTTTAATTCCAGCAAATTAATAATCTAACACGGTAGGACAACACTAGTGTAAAGCAGCGAGTAGTATTATAGTAGCAGTGTTGGCTGCAGTAGTCTCAGATCCATTTAGAAAAACTGTCTCATAGACATCTAATAGACATCTACACAGATAGCTAGTCATAGAGTCCTGTAGGTGTGACGTTGCTGGCCAGTCTCGGAAAAGGAGGACTAACTCAAAGCAGCGGTTTCTCTGCGTAACCATTGCAACTCCAAAAACCCTTTTCCAACGAAGGACTCTTCTCGTCCCACACCATCCGGTAGTACTTGCTGACCCAGTCCTTCTCCTCCTTTGTAAGCAAGGAGACATCAATTAGTGGCAAAATGGTAGCCGCGTCACGGTGTCGAATTCAAAGAACTTCTTTCCGCCATAAATCAACCCCAGGCACATACATGACGTTTTCAATGCAGGTTCCGTACTCGCCCTCCTCACAGTTTAAGTATGGGAATTAGTGTAGAACTGGTAGGAGTAGCACAAGTCACATAGTCTTCATGTAGCACAATGTAGTATAGCGAAGTGACATTGGCTGGGTACCAGCCGCACTACACATTGCATGGTTCGCGCACGTCCATACTCATTTCTCAGGCATCACACATACATTTCAAGCACCATGGCAGAAGACAAACCCCAAACCCAAGGAGGCGGCGAAAAAAGCGGCGAAAAAGCCGAAACGCCCGCCAAACTCTCCAATAAGGAGCTCAAGGAACTCAAGAAAAAAGAAAAGGCCGCCAAGCGGTCCGCACATAAAGAATCCCTCGGCATCAGTCCAGAGCAGCAGGAGCAGATTGCCCAGCAGAAAATCGACAAGAAAAAGCAGACCACCAATACCAACTTGAAGAAGCAGTTGAGCCAGGCCGTGTACAAGCACGATGTGCCCAAAATCCCGGCTCTTTTCAGCCATTTGGAGACCCGTGAGCAGAGAAATGCCCAGTCGCCAACAGTTTCCCATATTGTGCACCCAGCCATCCTTACATTATCGCTTAATTTTGCCAGCCACAAGATAGTGGGGTCGACGGCCCGGTTACGGGAAATGCTCCGGGTGTTCCAGGCCGTGATCCAGGATTATGAGACCCCGGAGAATACCACTTTGACGCGACACTTGACGGGCCACTTGTCCCACCAGATCGAGTACTTGAAGGGTGCCCGGCCGCTTTCGTTGTCAATGGGCAATGGAATCCGCTGGTTGAAGCAGGAAATCTCGCTTATTTCGATCGATATGCCGGAACCTGAGGCCAAGACCATGTTGTGCCTGAGAATCGATGACTTTATCCGGGACAGAATCGAGTTGCTGGATCAGTTGATCATCGAAAACTCGTCTCATCATATTACAAACGGGTGTACGGTTCTTACATTTGGACATTCGGAAGTATTACTTAAGTTGTTCCAGTACTGTGTTTTGGAGCAGGGCAAGAGCTTCAACTTGGTGATTGTAGACTCTCATCCGTTGTTTGAAGGGAAGAAGTTGCTTGAGTCGCTTTCCAACACTCGGATGGCTCCCGTTTCCGACATTCCGTCGCGTCACCTTCCTCCCACCATCACACAGGAAAAGCTTAAGATCACGTACGTGTTGATGAACTCTTTATCGCTGACGATTTTGGAGGATGTGGACTTGGCGTTTTTGGGAGCCCATGCTATGCTTTCTAATGGCCATTTGTACAGCCGTGTGGGAACTGCCATGATTGCCATGATGTGTAACCGCAGGAACATCTCAGTGCTTACGTGCTGTGAGTCGATCAAGTTTTCCGACCGCGTGCAGTTGGATTCTGTGACCACCAACGAGTTGGCTGACCCCAACGATTTGCTTATAAACATCAACTTGAAGCAGGCCCCGCCAAGGAGATCATTGGCTCTTGAACAGTTCATCAAACTGCAGGAAGCAGAGGCCCCCAAGAAACCGGCAGACAAAAAGGAGAAGGCGGAGCCGGAACAGGAGCAAAAAAATCCGTTGGCCGACTGGGAAAAACTGCCGCAGATTAACATCTTGAATGTCATGTACGACCTCACTCCTCCACAGTACGTCAACAAGGTGGTGACGGAGTTGGGTGCGTTGCCTCCATCGTCGGTGCCGGTGATCTTGAGGGAGTACAAGAACACATAGAACCTCTGTATGTAGTTATAGTCAAGCAGATTTATCTTTGGTAGTGTCAGGAAAGAGCTGGCCAGAGTATATTATGGGCTATTAGGTCATCGACCATTAGATCATAAGGAAGCTCATATAGAGCAGGACTATAGATAAATACTGGATGGTATAAGTAACCATAGAACGTACCATGGATTCTAGGACATACTATGGTTTATACACGCAAATCACGGAACACCACACTATAAGACTAGTGCAATACTTTAAGCATTTTTCAGGATGTTTCATGATGGACAGATTTCAAGTAATACCATATTTGTTCCCAAATTTTCTAGTCCACTATTTTACAGTACTAGACTGCAGTACTATGCTAAACTAATACACTACCACTTTACTACACTAATACACTACCACTTTACTACACTAATACACTACCACTTTACTACGTTAATATACTGTAGTTCTACCACTTTACTACATTAATATACTGTAATACTACCACTTTACTACACTAATATACTGTAATACTATACTACCACTCTATAGATTAACGGCGATTTAATGATATTTATTTTCAAAGAGTAGCTACTAAATTGGCCATTTTATTCAAATTTAATCTCGTATTAGTTCAAGATCAGCAAGAGTAAAGTTACCTTTATGATAAAGATGATGATATAAAGGCATATTTTTTAAAACTCTGTGTTGGATTCAAGTAGGAGAATTATCCCAAAGTACCATTGTATATACACTATAGTGTCACTGTAGTATCTCTATAGTATCTCTATTATATACACTATAGTATCACTATTACATAAACTATAGTATCACTATTATATACATTATAGTATCACTATTACACACACTATAGTATCTCTATTATATACACTATAGTATCACTATTACATAAACTATAGTATCATTATTACATAAACTATAGTATCACTATTACATACACTATAGTATCACTATTACATACACTATAGTATCCAGTGTAATATTAAAGTCAATCTGATTTAAAAGCGGCTTGCAAGTTGATTCCGTTGACTATGGGCGTGCTGTGAGCCTGGGGTAAGTCTAAGGCCTCCTAGGACTTCATCTATGACACCAGAGAGTACGTCAAAAGATACATTGCACCAGGGCAAGTATGTATAGGCCAATCAGTATGTCCAAAATAGTGGTGTACGGGCTCACGGCTACAGAATTTAGACTATAACATAAATTAGGACCACACAGTTAATCCAGTGTAAGGTGTATTACTCTTCTTGTTAGGTTATACCACTACAAAGCGAGCCTATAGTGGCATAGCAAAAGTTGATTATAGTATGTGTCTATAGGCAACTAAATAAGCCATTTCTAAGGCATATATTCATATTCATTTTTGATTAAATCTATGTCCTCATTTTTTTATTATGGCAGTTATTCATGTGATTCTCCTGGCAGTTATTCATGTCCTTCTCCTGGCCAAGTAATCCATCGTTCTCTATATCATATTATTCCGTAACGGGTCGCCACATGGACTAGTGATCAACCTATATGATTGGTCTGAGATTCACCCCTTTGAATCTACGTACCAAGGTCCAGCTCGGGTGCATACAATTGAAACATGAGCTTGTGAAGGCCACCTCTTTGGTATGGTCTGATGTAGGATGGTCATTTGAAGGAGTGATACAAGACCATCTGGTAAAATCTCTGATACTGGCTGCAAAAGCACTACTGAATGCTAAAGAGTAGAATACCAAAAATATCAAAATTATCAAAAATACCAAAATTATCAAAAATACCAAAATTATCAAAAATACCAAAATTATCAAAAATATCAAAAATATCAAAATTATCAAAATTATCAAAATTATCAAAATTATGAAAAATACCAAAATATCAAAAATCTTGGAAATGACCTCCAACACATTTTCCCAACACCTCGTTGCCCTCTTTGTGCAATACCTTACTCCACTGCCATTCTTGAAAAGGTCAAACACATTTTCTTTGAATGCACCTTGGCTGAAGTTATCTGGCAAGAATGCAAAATGTCAGGAACTCCCTCAATTCAATACGCTGTTGGAAACCCTGGTTCTGATTTCAAAAAGCTTGATCTCTATTATTATTACATCAAGATTTAATCACTTACAGAAAACCAACCAAATGCCGAATCGATATTGACATGACTGATGATTTGACTTCCTTGACGCCTGATTCAACGCGCAAAAACATTTCTTACTTTAAACTGTTCTATCGACGACGTTTTTAGTTGATCTTTTTAGAACGCAATTTTAGACGAAGGTCTTAAAACTCCTTGCGTGACCTTTCATTTCTCTAAACACTTCGGTGTTCTCTCTCGGAGTTTTTTCACTTCTTAGTTTTCTCCGAAACAAATTTATAGACTCGTAGCCTATGAATAAAGATATATATATACCAAAAATACCAAAAGTACTAAAAATACCAAAAGTACCAAAAGTACCAAAAATATCAAAAATACTAAAAGTACTAAAAATACCAAAAGTACCAAAAGTACCAAAAGTACCAAAAGTACCAAAAATATCAAAAATATCAAAAATATCAAAAATATCAAAAATACTAAAAATACCAAAAGTACTACAAATACCAAAAGTACCAAAAGTACCAAAAGTACCAAAAGTACCAAAAGTACCAAAAATATCAAAAATACCAATAATTACCCAAGGAACATGCCGAGTGACTAGAATAGATACCGTTTTACTGAATACCTACGAGCCATTTAAGACCATGATTAGTCTCCGTTAACTCCTTGACCTCTCATGATTTTCTATGGCTCCATGATTTTCTATGGCTCCATGATTTTCTATGGCTCCATAATTATTTAACCTCGTCTCTTTAAAATGCCCCATGGAAATATGTCTCTATGAGTCCAAGTCGAACTTGAACACGAAGCAGCCAAAGGACACTTGGGTAATGTTCCAAAGGACGCTCACGCTAGAGGAACTACTTATAACCAAGACCCATGCAGGAACTTTGCCAGAGCATATGTTCCAGGCAGCAGCGGAGCAGGCGATTCCCATATTCAGCACTCTACTGGTTATGGAAAGACTGCTGAACGTACACAGCCGGATGCTTCTTTCAACGATAAGCTTTCTGAGGTTGATAGTAGTCAATACCACCAGCAACACGAAACCGTCAAGCAGATGTTGGAGAACGAGGCTCACAAGAGAAACTTGGGAAACATTGTTGAGCACGAGGATTCCCACGACTCTAGAAGTGGTGTTGCTAAGGGTGCCCTTGCTGGAGGTGCACTTGGAGCAGGAGTGACCAACCTAAATAGACAAAGACAAATGGACCAATAGATAAATGGACCAATAGACAAATGGACCAATAGACAAATGGACAAATGGACCAATAGACCAATAGACTAATGGACAAATGGATCAATACACCAATAGACAAACAGAAAAACAGACTAACAGACAAACAGACAAACTGTCAAACAGACAAACAGACAAACAGTCAAACAGACAAACAGACAAACAGACAAACAGACAAACAGACAAACAGACAAACAGACAAACAGACAAACAGACAAACAGACAAACAGACAAACAGACAAACAGACAAACAGACAAACAGACAAACAGACAAACAGACAAACAGACAAACAGACAAACAGACAAACAGACAAACAGACAAACAGACAAACAGACAAACAGACAAACAGACAAACAGACAAACAGACAAACAGACAAACAGACAAACAGACAAACAGACAAACAGACAAACAGACAAACAGACAAACAGACAAACAGACAAACAGACAAACAGACAAACAGACAAACAGACAAACAGACAAACAGACAAACAGACAAACAGACAAACAGACAAACAGACAAACAGACAAACAGACAAAGCTCCTGTCTATTTTTCTAAAGCCCTTTTTATTTCTTTGCCTTATTTCTTTGCCTATAGCTATAATGCTCTATTCACCGTCACTGTTAGATTCTTGTGTCAACGATGCAGAGTAATATGCCATACCCAAAGTTAATTCAACATAATCTTCTTCTGTAGCCTTTGACCGTAGTCAATTACTAGTGGGCTGCAACACCCAAAATCCAGCAATCGCTTCTACACCGTACACGCCTAAGGCTTAGCTGCAAGAGTCTGAAACAGGCTGCAAGCACCATTCACGAAAACCAAGATTCGCACGCCACGCAAAACATAAACAACACCATTCACGTAAATCGAGGAAAGTTAGGCATATTCCGCGGAGAACACGCTTGGGGGGAGAAGAACACCGGAGAAAACGCGGAGAGCGCTAGTCTTGCCTATGAAAACAAGTTTGCTGAAAGCATGACTTTGCAAAATAACATAAATACCACCGAAGTCATCGAAGGTCTTCAATTGGCCATATCTGGCAATGGTAGATCTGAGCTGTTCGGAACCTGGGGAGATGGTGAAGATGGAATTGGACTTCAAACCGTGCTTAGGAGCATTATTGATGATGGAAGCACATCTGGTCAAATCCTCGTAAGAAGACTTGGTACAAGAACTGATCAAACCGACCTTGAGCTCCATTGGCCATTTGTTGGCAAGACCAGTCTCCTTCATCGTGGAGACTGAGGTGGCCAAGTCTGGCGTAAAAGGACTGTTGATGTGAGTCTCCAAGGTGTTCAAGTCGTTCTCGATGACTCGGTCGTACTCATATCCCTCGTCAGCAGAAAAGAAGTGCTTCTTGCAGAGCTTAGCGAAGTCAGCCATCTCGGATCTGGCGGTAGCGTTCCAGTAGTCCAACATGGAGTTATGCGAGATTTATCCATAGCACTAAGTGGTAGTAGGAGCATACTGTTTAAATCGAATATCAACTGCCCGGAGGAATACCAAGATGTCTCCAAGAACCAGACCCACCAAAAGATCTCGTATTAATAATACTTCACTGAGCACTGACAACTCTTCGTCTCCTACTCCTGAAACACTTCCCCTGAAACAAACACTTCCCCTAGAGTGTTTACATATCTTAATGAGACTATGAGGTCAATATCTTGATGAGACTGAGGTCAATGTCTTATAGTATGAGTCATCCACTGGATATTACTCCCTGGTTAATCACAGGTCCTCCTGGTGCCGCAACCGTCGTTGCGGATCTGGCGTTATCTACTCTTCAGGTTATGAGCCCTGGGCAACATCAACAATTCGGAAAGTGTCACATGTACTGGAGTTTCTCCTGTGACTGCAGTTATTTGATTCGTGTTGTGACGTCAGGTACTTGTCCGTGGTTCCTTGGAATCGTCTCTCTGGTTTCAGGTATTAAAAGTATATAGATAGGTAGTAAGGAAAGACAATAGTGGTAATAGTGGTAATAGTGGTAATAGTGGTAATAGTGGTAATAGTGGTAATAGTGGTAATAGTGGTAATAGTGGTAAATAGTGGTCAAAAAGCAAACCTAGAAACATATTGTGGTAGTAATAGTAGAATTGTAGCGTAATGAAATCTTGTAGTAATAAAATAGCGTGGTATAAAAAAGTCGAAATTAGTGGTATAACAATAGAGGGCCGTAGTGGGAAAAAGTGGGAAATAGTGTGACGTAGTGGGAAACAGTGGGAAATAGTGTGACGTAGTGGGAAACAGTGGGAAATAGTGATATAGCAATAGTCAAAAATATTGGTGTAAAGTAGTGGTATACCATAGTATATGTACTTTTGCATGTCGTTAGTTAGTACCAAAATCGTAGTATTAAAGTGGTGGGAGTGGTAGTATCTTGGTATAATAACAGTGGCATAAAACAGTGGCATAAAACAGTGGCATAAAATAGTTGTATAAAACTAGTGGCATAAAACAGTGGCATAAAATAGTTGTATAAAAATAGTGGCATACAACAGTGGTATAAAACAGTGGTATAAAAATAGTGTGGTGGATTATTGTAGTAGTAAATAGTAGCGTGGTAGAATAGTATGGAGTATAGTGAGAGTCGAGCACAGTGCAGTAGTGTCTCACTAGAGCGCACAGGCCGCGGTCGCCATCCATTGCCACTACGCGCACCATAATGTAGGCCCACCAAATCTATAATATACTCCATACTCCACATCCACTGCCACTAAAATTGTATCATTGGGTCTATTAGCTCGTGTGCCGAACCATTTCCTATTTAGTCATTACTGTATAGGTAACTGATTGGCCGTCTATATTGATCACGTGCCAATTGATTTACTAGTCACTATCATTGACTAACTGGTCTCTCCATTGGTCTATCTGGTCTCTCCATTGGTCTATCCATTGATCTCATTTCCTATTAAGAACTGCGGTGTACTTTTTGATGACGGAGTTGGCGCTTGTTCAGAAGGTCGACCTCCGATTGGCTTTGGCGGAGACGGATGCCCAGCTCCAGGAAGCTTTGGGGCTGTACTTGGCTCCAGTTCTACTTAAATTGGCTAGTCCGAATGCCGATGTGCGCCAGGCGGTGTTCAATTTGATCAAAAATACGTTTCCACGCATCTCGGCGGCCCGTGACCTCGTTTTGCCGGTGGATGCTCTTTTGGAACAGGCCAAGAGGCCCAAAGTGCCGGAAAATGCTGATCTGGGTGCAGTCCGATTATACTCATTGTTGTTTTTGTCCAAGGGTGTGGATAGGATGAGCCCGGAGGCTCAGAGAGCTTTTGTTCCCAAAATCATAGCTGGAATGGACTCTTTTCCCACCGCTGTGGCTGCTCGTTTGTTCAGTATACTCGTGAAGTTGTTGCGGACATGGAAAGCTCCGGAAAAGGGCTCGGAAGAGGCTGAAAACTTACACTCGGTGTTTTTTTCGGGCTCTGAAGCGACCGAGATGTACTTGGGCCTGGTGATAGCCCGCTTCTTCCTTCTCTTACCTACTCCTGGGCCCAATGTGGTGCAGATGCCGGGATTGAGCTATGAAGAGTCCAATTTTTTTACCAAGGATGCTGGTGTCAGCTATAAGACGGTTGGGGAGTTGACAGAATCCAAAACTCGACTTCTTGAGTTTTTAAAAGTGGGGTTTTCCGATTCCGCCCTTGTTTTGCCACTTCTCATAGCCTCCGTGGACCCTGTATCTGCCATTAGTGACCTGGCATATACTCGCTTCCGGAAACTCGATTATCAGCTTTCTCCACCGTTGATTGACCAATTGCTGGTGCTTTTTACGGCTACTCAGAACAAGACCCCTCCAGTCAAGGAGGTTTTGCAGGACAAAATCTTGACGCTTCTCTCTAAGGCCGATATGAGCAGTCACCCACACGTGAAACAACTCTGTGACTTGGGGCTCCTGTCTTCATACTCTCGTTTGCGGCAGACCGCTACGTCTTTTGTGAAAAAGGTGACTCTGCAATCGAATCCATCGACGGAAACTGACTTCACGTCCTCCATTGCTCTCCGGCTTAAAGACTCCATTTTGGCGGAAGGTGTACCGATTTCCAATACTTCCCAAACCCTGAGTGGACGTACAATTCTTTCGCAAAGGGAACTCCAGTACGAGACTCTTGCTGAGGTGTTGAAGAATACTCCGATGCTCTGGAGAAGAGACTTGGCCTATGTGCAGTTTTTATTTGATTGTTTGGAACGGGAACCTGTGGATTTACGTTCCTGTCTACAAAACTGTCTCTCTAGTCTTGCGGGACATCTTCTGGACTTGCCATTAGAATCCAAGACGAAGCTTAAACAAATGGCCCGAAGCTACTTATCGAATCTGAGCCCAGAACCATGCGTGGCTGCATGCAGGTACGTGGCCGTTAAGTATGTGAACATGTGCTTTCCCTTTCGGGACTCTGAAGCCCGTCTACTTTGTCTTCTTGGGACGTCTAAAATCAACGGACCTGAAACCATCGAGGAGGCCAAACGGGGCTTGGATCCGTACCTCTTCAGTCTTGCCTCGGACCCACTTCTCCAAGCCCTGAGTTCCAGTCTTGAGTTCCCCTCTTTTCTGGATATGGTGGTGACCATGGGTGCAGAATTGCAAGGCGATTACCCTTTACGGAGCTGTCTTGGCGATGCCATTAAGTTTGCCTTGAAGTTATTGGTGATGCTGGCCGTGGAAGGAAAGGCCACGGTGGTAGCTGTTGATGAGGATTGGGGGCCTAGAATAGAGAAGGCTTTGGAAACTGATAAAACCGTACGGGAGCTTTTGACAGCAGAGATTCTGTTGAGGTCCAGAGGTGATACGTCAATGGACGAAGAGGAAAATGTGGCCAAAGATGCCATTTTTCTCTTTATCCAGATCTGTTTCCAGGCTCTCGATACCGAAAAAGCCGAACTTGGCTCTGTACTCAGGCTCTTGGTGTCGATGTCTCCTCCAGATACGATTGCCTCTTTGGGTATATTCGTTGAAGCCTTACTAAAGCTTATTGGTGAAAAGGGCATTTCTGATATGGCCACTAAAGACCTCTGTGAAGTTTTGGCGGTAATCGTGACTCATCCAGTGAATGAAGGGAAAATTATTCAAAACACCATCTTGAAATTAAAGGAGTTCGCCAATGGGTCCCATATTCTTGGTGTGGCCTATGTGGTGTCCCGTTTGGCTTACAGACAAAGACTTGAGGTTGTTGATGAAGACACTCTTTATTCTTTTCTCCAGGAGCTCAGCCGGGGATTAGAAAACCCTAGGTTCTATGACTTGTGTGCCGAATCCGTCGCCCAATTGGCCATTTTTGGAGTTTTAGGCCCCAAACTTCACGATCAAAAATCTAGTGATCATGTGGCCATCTTCAAGAACTTATTGCAACCCCGTGCAAACTCATGCCATGAAAAACTGGTGCTAGCATTGGCCAGCTTGGAGTTGGCAGACCCCCAGATATACCAATCTAATTCGGAAAGTCTTTTGGCTGTGGAAGAACTCATTTACTCCACTCATATTTCCAAACAATTTGACGTTTTGTTTGCAGCTGGAGATGCATTTCTGGTTCTTGCCGGAGGATGGGAGTCTGGGTATATGCAGTCCAACTTGGACATTCAGGGCCAAAAAGTGGAATATGTTCCCAGAACAACCGGTCGGATTGGGCCTATTCTCCTGCATGTACTCACGGCTACGTCCATGACCAAACCCTCCTTACGCAGGGCCAGTTGTATCTGGCTCTTGGCGTTGGTGCAACACTTGAGCCACATGACGGAAATACTGCTCCGGGCAGCAGAGATCCATTTTGCTTTCATGCGTTTCCTAACGGATAAAGATGAGATTATTCAGGAATCGGCAGCACGTGGGCTCAGCATTGTGTATGAACTCGGAGATAAAGAGCTTAAAGAGACATTGGTCAAGGGCTTGATCCGGTCTTTCACCGACTCCAACACTTCGAGTCAGCTATCTGCAGGTACCGTGGATCACGACACTCAGCTCTTTGAAAAAGATGTGTTAAAGACCCATGACAGTTCCATCTCCACATACAAAGATGTGTTGAACTTGGCGCAGGATGTGGGCGATCCTAGTTTGGTATACAAGTTCATGTCGTTGGCCAAATCCAATGCGTTGTGGTCTTCACGCAAAGGTATGGCTTATGGCTTGGGGTCAGTGCTCTCCAAGTCTAGTTTGGACCAGATGTTGGCCTCAGACGAAAAGTTGAGCCGCAGGTTGATCCCCAAGTTGTACCGGTACCGTTTCGACCCCAACTCGGCAGTTTCTCAGAGCATGAACGATATCTGGAAGACACTTATCCGGGATGGAGCCAAGACGGTGGAGAGTAACTTTGAGATTATTCTCCAGGAGCTTCTTCTGGGAATGGGAAGCCGGGAATGGAGAACTCGCCAGGCTAGTGTGGTGGCACTTGGCAACTTGCTCCAGACCCAGCCTGCAGAGAAGTACGAGTCCCACCTCGAACAAATCTGGACGCTTAGTTTCCGGTCTATGGATGACGTCAAGGAAAGCGTCAGAAAAGAGGGCTTGAGTTTGGCCCAGAGCTTGGCTAAACTGTTGGTCCGAAGCGCAGATCTTAGTACGGGCAAAGCATCCGTTGCCAAGGCCACCAATATGGTCAATAACTTGGTGCCCTTTTTGATGGGGTCCAAGGGCCTTTTGAGCGATGCTGAAGAGGTCAGATCTTTTGCTCTAGACACGGTGTTGAAGCTCTGTAAGCTTGGAGGCAAGCCTATGCAGGCACATGTCCCCAAGTTGCTTGGGCAGTTGATTGAGCTTATGTCCACGCTTGAACCGGAGGTGGTCAATTACTTGGTGCTCAATGCGGAAAAGTATAACATGACTGCAAATGATGTGGACACACAACGACTCCAGAACTTGGGCCACTCTCCGCTTATGGACGGCATAGAGAAGCTTTTGGGCTTGGTGGATATGCGCATAGTGGCCGATGTGGTGCAGGAAGTGAAACGGGCCATTAAAAAATCCGTGGGGTTGCCGTCCAAAGCATGTGCCAGTCGGGTGGTGGTGCTGCTCATAACCAATAGTGGGTTCATCATCAAACCTTACGCTAATGGGTTATTGGAGTCGTGCACCTCCCAATTCAAAGATAAGAGCTCTGCAGTCACCCAATCATTTGCTGTTGCTGCTGGATATTGCTGCAAAATGGCGGAGATCGATGCTGTGGTCGCCTATAGCCAAAAACTCCGGGAAATGTATTTTGGGGGAGATGATTCCCAAACTAGAAGACTTGCTGCCGTGTGTTCTGAGGCTGTTGGCAAGTACTGTGGCTCCGATAAGTTTGAGTCTGTTTCGTCGGCATTTTTACCTCTTATCTTTGTGGGAAAGCACGATGACGACCGTGGCGTGGCCCTGGTGTTTGAAAAAGCATGGATTGAAAATGCCCTGGGTGTCAGTGCAGTGAAGGTATATTTTTCGGAGATTTTCGAGATGTGTGAAGCAGGAGTCAAGTCACATGACTATCGGGTCCGGCAGTTGGTGGCACGAACCATCGTGGACTTGTGTGAGTCCATAAACTCGTTTTCAGACCTGGAATTGGCCTTCCTTTTCAAAGTTCTCTTGGATGCCTGCACAGGCAAGTCGTGGAGCGGAAAGGAAATGGTTTTCGAGGCGTTGGTCAAGTTGGCCACCAAAAACAAGTCGTACGTGAAGTCACAGCCTGAAACTCTACGCATGCTTGAAAAGACCGTCTTGACGGAGCAGAAAAGACGCAATGTGACGTACCAGGCCAAGGCCGTTTTGGTGTCAGCCAGTTTCTTAAAAGTGTTTCCGAATCGGGAAATCCTGGAGTCGTATATCCAGATCATGGGTACTGTTCTTACGGACGAGTACTTGAGGGAGGCCGAATTGGTGGATGTGGATGAAGAGGAATACGAGAAGATGACGGATACCCAAGCAGTTGCACTTGAAGAAAAGCACCTTTTGTATATGCAGAGCGTTGCAAACGGAATATGTTTCGAGCCAGCCAACATGGAGGTTTTGAAGTTCCTCATGGAAACCATGAAGACGTTTGTTTCCAAGGAGAACGGCAATCCGAGGGCCTTGACCTGGCGCACGTGTCTTGCCTACAACGAGATGTTCAAGACGGTGTTGCAGGGCTACAAACTGCAGATGCCGTTGAACTTATTGAGTGAGTATTTCCCGATCTTGATGACTTTCGAAGATGCGTATAAGATGGAGAAGTACGGCGTGGCATTTGCGCGTAACTGTCAATTGGTGGAGCAGCTTTATAAGGATGTGGATTTTGATCCCATGCTCGAAGAGTTACATGAGTACCTTGGGAAAATGGAGCAGGCCTCGGCCTCCAGTGTGGTGAAGAACGAGATCAAAATTGCTCTTGATCAAGCAAATGCCTGGAAGCAGTAATGCATTACTATTACTTATACCTTGAGCACTACTGCTCCATACAAGTGTTGACATCACAAGGCTTACACTATAGATTTAGACTATACTACGCCATACTCTCTTATATAGCAGTACTCTCTTATATAGCAGTGCTCTCTTATATAGCAGTACTCTCCTATATAGCAGTACTCTCCTATATACGTATACTACTAGTACTACACACACTGTTTAGGTGCTGGTGTCAGGTACTCTGTTTCTAAGTTCATTCACCGACTTAAAATCTTTCCAGGAGATTCCAGGAGATGTGGGAGCCAAACCAACTCTATAACTTTGATTTTCATTTTTTGTAGAACCTGACACCGTAGGCTCAAAATTCATCAACAGCCAGTGCTCTACTGTGGATCCGAAAAAATATATACTATACTTTACCACATCTCTTATGCTCATAAGAATCTTTTAAGTCTATATTAGTCCATTAAAAGTTGTTATGGGTCATGAAAAGTATTACTACTACTACTACTACTACTACTACTACTACTACTACTACTACTACTACTACTACTACTACTACTACTACTACTACTACTACTACTACTACTACTACTACTGCAACTACTACTACTACTACTACTACTAATACTACTAATACTACTACTACTAATACTACTACTAGAAAAGAAACAAAAGGTAGTAATTAATTTCTGATGATGGGGAATTCAATTGGTGGGTCTTCAAAAGTGGGTATGGAAAAGGGGGCGTTTGAAATTGGTGTTGTGAGTTATTGGGAATTAAAGGTGTAAGATTGGAGTGCGTGTAAGATCCGAGTGCGTGCAAGATCGGGGTGAGTGTAAGATCGGCGTGAGTGGAAAGTAAGGGGAAAGTGAGTGGAAAGCGTACAGTGGTTTTCAAAAGTATTCAAATCAGTACGGCAAAATGTTCCGAACCACACTAGCCAAAATTAAACAACCAATAATCCAAAGTTTCGACCCCTCACAAGATGATTATACAGGATAGCAAGGAACCAGCTAGTTCCGTCCTTTTTGTCCCTTGATTGGAAATGCAACATTCCCAAATGGAGTACACATGAGGCCATGGTCCAGATTTCAATTTCAGATTATGCAACCTTATTGAACCAATGAAAGTTGGTGTGAGACATTACGCCATTTCGTTTGAAAGACTGTGCGGGGTTCTGGTAGTGTGGTTTGAAAGACAGAGGTTTGTTTGATTTTACTACTACTACTACTACTACTACTAATACTGGTAATACTACTACTACTACTACTACTACTACTACTACTACTAATACTACTAATACTAATACTACTACTACTAATACTACTACCACTAATACTACTACCACTTGTACTACCACCACTACTACTACCAGTCTTTGAGTGGTGGTACCAGCAGTCTTACTATAAGTACTAGAGTGACTAGAAAGAATAACCATTTAATAGAGATATTCCAGAAAATGAAAGTCTAAATCTATCCTATTTGTATTATTAATAAACGTCGGATCCGTGGTAAATAGTGCTTGATCAGTTAAGAGCGGTGAAACTGATGTTTAATGTAACCATGAGGCATCCACATGGACTAACTGGAATATCCATACTAGATGAAATTCTGTTCTCTGATGATTAGTACGATGTTTCCAAAGATGATCTTTCCATCTGAAGATTACTATTATGTCTCTCATGGGGGGATCTACGAATATATGCGGATGTATGATGATTCATAATGGAGACAGTATAGAGTATGGAGTATAGAGTATAGAGTATAGAGTATAGAGTATAGAGTATAGAGTATGGAGTATAGAGTATAGAGTATGGAGTATAGAGTATAGAGTATAGAGTCTAGAGTACGGAGTATAGAGTCTAGAGTATAGAGTATGGAGTATAAAGTATACACTAGTATCGGTTGTATACAATAGACTAGATAATATAGATGGTAGTGGTTATACATGAAAATGGTATACGAAGAATACTTTAACTTATTAATGCTTACTTAGTTCCGGTACTTTTTTTCTGTTTGGAATAGTGACACTTCGTTTTGAATTACCTTGATTTACTATAGTCGACCCCTTAGTCCATTGTAAGTCTATTCTATTCTTTAAGAACATGACCATGAGTGTATTACCACTAGAGTATTACTAGAGTACTACTAGAGTACTACTCCCACCACTGTACTACCAGACCACTACTAGACTACTACTAGACCACTACTAGACCACTACCAGACTACTACCAGACTACTACTAGTGTTAGATCTATCATAGGCAGTGACCTACGTATTGAGGGATTTTCAGCCCTCACAGTCTAATCCTAATAATGGCCATATCAAGACTCTGAAGCCCTACATCACATGATGGGAAGGTGTTCATCGATATTGTTCTCGTGCTGTTCACATGCACTCCTCCCGACTCCAAGCGTTTTGCTAGAGCAACAGCCTGAAGAGTATCCTTGCTCCATATAGACATCTCTATACTACTATGTATACTATATTACTACACATACTATACTATCTATACTATATTACTATACTATCTATACTATGTATACTATATTACTACACATACTATACTATGTATACTATCTATACTATCTATACTATCTATACTATCTATACTATACTATCTATACTATCTATACTATACTATCTATACTATCTATACTATCTATACTATACTATCTATACTATCTATACTAGCTTCTTGTTGTTACGTCAGGTGCTCTGTTTATTAAATTTATTCCCGAAGATTCCTCAGAAGGAGAAATCTGAACCATTCAAGTATTTGACAACGGCATCGCCTAATCAACGGTCGTTGCTAGGACATTCCTCCTGGTACCTCGTACATTGATGGTGGAGGTGTGGCACAGTGGAATGGCCATTGCTAAGATTAACAGCGTAGACTTAGAATACCTCAATAGATAGAACACTACCTATGGTGGATCTAACAACTATACTATATTACTACAAGTTTTGATGAGCCTACGAGGACAGTATCTTATAGTATGAAAAGTCCACTATATGTTAGCCCATAGTTAATCTATTCTTCCAGCTGGTGCCGCAACACTATGAATACTAGTCTCCCTACTTTACTACTTTCTTACACTAACATACTTGAATAGTGAGGATTTTCTTGGTGAATGCCTTGGCCAGCCCACAAATGTGCAACCACTTCAGAATGGCAAGAACAGAATGGTCACGCCCTTTTCTGTAAAAAGGTTTTAGTCCCTCAGATTCCTCCATCGGAGGAAACGTGGCCAAATGAACATAGTAAACAGACTACTTGACGTAAGTGGAATCTAACAACTAGAGTACTACTACTGGTAGTTTGGCTATAGTGTGAGTATGTGTAATCTATGGTCCATGAGTGTATTACAAGTTAATCCTTAATCTACCCATCCATATTTTCCAATGCACTTATTCTCCATAAGTCTGCACTAAGCTAAGCCTTTTCCTATAGTGGACTCTATAAGTCTCCGTATCCCAGCTTGCAGTAAAAAAAAGTAAAAAAATTGCTAGACTATCATCGTCACCTGTTGCATTCTCTAGCTTTCCATAGCTATACGCACACTATACTAAAACCTTTAATGACTATGAATTCCTATAACTCTCACTCTAGACCACTCTTGACCCTCCAACGTCAAGAAGGAGACCAAGCTAGCAATGACACTAGAAACGAAAAAAGTACAATAGAACCTACAATCTACCTGTTAGATCCACGATAGCCAAGACCCTGCCTATAGAGGGTGAACCCTATTCTGTCCGATCGTAATAATGGCCATTGAACACGCTGTCAACGAGTACCTAACATGTACGGCGGAAAGGTACTTTGTGGATATGTTGTAATCAGGTCAATGAAAGACAATAAGGTTGGGCAGAACTTGACCAAAGGTTGGGCAGAACATTACCAAAGGTTGGGCAGAATTTGACCAAAGGTTGGGCAGAATTTGAACAATAAGAATGTGCAGACTTTGAAAATTAAGACTGTGCACATCTTAGAAGAACAAAAAAGTATAAGAGGTGCTGTGGACCCGTCACATAGGTCTTTGGTCTTGTATGGTACAACTTACATATCGCTGTATATTAATTTATACTAGAACAAAAGTTGAAACACGTAGTGTCAATAATAAAGGCCGGGTGGTATGGCTCGTTCGGTCTCTCCAAGTTCATCTTGGCAAATGTTGCTAAAAAGGGATACACACAGCCCATGCCCATCCAGAGAAAAACCATCTGTTGGTCATGGAGAATAGAGTGCCTAGTTACAACTATACTGTTTAGGCGTATAGGTGGTATACATGATGTATTCTACTCCACTGAATGCACTTCCACTGAATGCACAGCTCTAACTCTCACTACCATACTCACATGTATCCCCCACTCTACTATAACTATGTACTGTACTGTGTTCTATACTATGTATAACTATATAACTATGTACTATATAACTATATAACTATGTACTATATAACTATGTACTATATAACTATGTACTATATAACTATGTACTATATAACTATGTACTATATAACTATGTACTATATCATCTCTAGAACTCTCTATAACTACAGTGTTTTTCAAAATATTCAAACCAGCGGAACAAAATTAAACAAGCCAATAATTCAAAAGTTCCTTAGCCCTTCCACTTCAGTTCCTCCGTTTTGACCCTGGATTGGTACTGCAAGACTCCCAAATGTAGTACATACAAGGCCAAGCTCCAGATTCAAGATATCAGAATATTGAATTCTAATGAAAGGTGGTGTGAAAAATTACGCCATTTGGTTTGAAACACTGTGCGAGGGATACGAACATTTTTGAATCTTTGGTTTGAATACTTTTGAAAAACACTGTGTCTATAACTACCTGCTCATCCCTATACTGGATACCTTCCTATAGTCTACGATAACTACACTTTGCACTCTCCACCCATGATACTACCATGATACTACCATGATACGAAAGTTAGGCCCTTCTAATGTGGTCCATACACACGAATATTTGAGAATACTAGCCAAGTGAATACGCATTCTTAGGTTTTCAAGATGGTGAGATATGTAACAACCATACTACTGTAATCATGCATTTAATGCCCATACCTAACATAAGTCCCCTCCATTGTCTATAAGTCTCAGTCTCAGTCTACAAGTCTCAGTCTACAAGTCTCAGTCTCAGTCTACAAGTCTCAGTCTAGCACTCTACTAGTCTCACTCTACAATGACTCTACTAGTCTCACTCTACAATGACTTTACAAGTCTCACTCTACAATGACTTTACAAGTCTACAAGTCGACCTGCCTCTCACCACTGAATACTGACCCACTATTTCTCAGACCACTAAATACTAACCCACTATTACTCTTACCACTGACTCACTGTACTGCTAAATACTCACAATAGACCATCACTAGTCACTACTGACCACTGAGGAATACTCTATACCTACGCTATACACACTTATACTGATACATCTTGGGGCTATGACTATGGTCTGTATTAGTTTCTGACTTTTCTGCTTGTATCCATTAGTCTACCAAAAGCCTATACCCATGTATACCCATGTATACCCATGTATACCCAAAAGTCTATCCTTATGCCTCGATCTATGCCTCGATCTATGCCTCGATCTATGTCTCGATCTATGTCTCGATCTATGCTTCGATCTATGCCTCGATCTATGTCTTGTCTTCTCATGGGCTGTACTCAGTGTATCACGAGTGTAATTCTCGCCTACCTTCGGCCACCTCTAGTGTGTACTTCTAGTCTAATCATCAGCCTCTTGACTACTCTTCACATGCATCCATAGTCAGTCTCCCAGTCTCCATGAAAAGCTCTATAGTTCTGTATCCTCGGTCTCCTTAGTGGCCATCCGTGGGTCTTTGAACTCTGTACCAATGTCTTTATGTGTCGATCTCTATTTCATGTAGTATATTATTTGTCTCAATAACTGGTCTCAATAACTGGTCTCAATAACTGGTCCCTATAGATCTCTGTGATCCATGTATCTAGTTGTATGTATCTCTGTCTAGACTAAGAGGACTGTTCTGCTTTGGGGTTGATCGTGCATCAGGTCTATACTCATGAAGTAGTATCAACTCACCTAACTCATCTAATTCACCTAACACATCTAATTCACCTAACACATCTCATTCGCGTAACTCATCTCATTCACCTAACTCATCTAATTCACCTAACTCATCTCATGCATTTGTAGTTGTGACTAGAGACTGGACTCGTTCCTACTGCTCTGACTAAAGTAGCGTCTATATCATTAGAATTAGCTAAATTAAAAGAAAAGCAAGTTGCAACTTTTGGTGACCTCTCAACGACCATTGTCCCTGCTTCACAAGCCGCCTCTCAATCTAAGCACCAAGTGAAGCGTCGACTCCTTTTGGATGTTGTAGTCTGACAACGTTCTTCCGTCCTCCAATTGTTTTCCTGCAAAGATCAATCTTTGTTGGTCGGGTGGAATTCCTTCTTTGTCCTGGATCTTGGACTTGACATTGTCAATGGTGTCAGAGGACTCCACCTCAAGGGTAATGGTCTTTCCGGTCAAGGTCTTCACAAAGATCTGCATACCTCCCCTCAATCTGAGAACCAAGTGAAGGGTGGACTCCTTCTGGATGTTGTAGTCTGACAAAGTTCTGCCGTCCTCCAATTGCTTACCAGCGAAAATCAATCTCTGCTGGTCGGGTGGGATACCCTCCTTGTCCTGGATCTTGGACTTGACATTGTCGATGGTGTCGGAAGACTCAACCTCAAGAGTGATGGTCTTTCCGGTCAAGGTCTTGACGAAAATTTGCATACCTCCTCTCAATCTGAGAACCAAGTGAAGGGTGGATTCTTTCTGGATGTTGTAGTCTGACAAAGTTCTTCCATCTTCCAATTGCTTACCTGCAAAGATCAATCTCTGCTGGTCGGGTGGGATACCCTCCTTGTCTTGAATTTTAGACTTAACGTTGTCAATAGTGTCTGAAGACTCGACTTCGAGGGTAATGGTCTTACCAGTCAAGGTCTTGACGAAAATTTGCATACCTCCTCTCAATCTAAGCACCAAGTGAAGTGTGGATTCTTTCTGGATATTGTAGTCTGACAACGTTCTTCCGTCCTCCAATTGTTTACCAGCGAAAATCAATCTCTGTTGGTCGGGAGGAATGCCCTCCTTGTCTTGAATCTTGGACTTGACGTTATCAATTGTGTCTGAAGATTCTACCTCGAGGGTAATAGTTTTACCAGTCAAGGTCTTAACAAAGATTTGCATACCACCTCTCAATCTGAGCACCAAGTGGAGAGTCGACTCCTTTTGGATGTTGTAGTCGGACAAAGTTCTTCCATCTTCCAATTGCTTACCGGCAAAGATCAATCTTTGCTGATCAGGTGGAATACCCTCCTTATCCTGAATCTTGGACTTGACGTTATCAATAGTGTCGGAAGACTCGACCTCAAGGGTAATAGTCTTACCAGTCAAAGTCTTAACAAAGATTTGCATACCACCTCTCAATCTAAGGACCAAGTGAAGGGTAGACTCCTTTTGGATGTTGTAGTCTGACAAAGTTCTACCGTCCTCCAATTGTTTACCGGCAAAGATCAATCTTTGTTGGTCAGGAGGAATTCCTTCCTTGTCTTGGATCTTGGACTTGACATTGTCAATGGTGTCAGAGGACTCGACCTCGAGGGTAATAGTCTTTCCTGTCAAAGTTTTCACGAAAATTTGCATGTTGTTAAGGTAGATATTTCTGGACGTTTTGATTGTGGTGGCGCAATCGCTTTTATATACACGAGGCAATAGGGGGTGGTGGTGCTCACGTGCGGCCTGCATTAGTCACGCGGAGGCAAAAAAGCAATATAGGCTTTCCTATTTGGGCGGTGCGCGCCGCATTGAACACAAAGCTGGGAAAAAGAAATTCAAGATTGCACTTATAGCGGCCGTGCCGCCCAATGCAAATGCCGTAAATTTCTGAAACTTGAAACGGGGAAAACTGCAAATTGCTCAATTGCGCTGGTTCGTGCAATGGTCGCGGTGTTTCAGAGTTGCAGCTTGTTTCAGATCTGTGCGGGGGCGAAATAGTGTATTTGTGGGTAAACCATGAACCAGCCGCGCTATATTAAGATTTCTTTTTGACGGCCTCGCAATTTCTCGCGGCTCATAAAACAAAGGCAAAGATTCGAGTTCCATGGATTAGCCGCCTTAACGTGCATCTACTCGCCCACAACATTAAAATCATCCTGCATTTTCAAGAAAGTTCAAGCATGACATCAAAGCATTAAAACAATGAAATATGGAAATAAGGAAACAATGATACAATGATACAATAAATCACTGATACCTTGTCTGAGATACTATTAATGGATTTCAGGAAATTAAACATGAAATTGAGCCAGAATTGAATATTATTTATTAGGTTATCTATTTAAATCGGGAATGCGTCAGATTGACGGCCGTCCGAATCACGACCAACTACCACGTATCCCAATTGATACTGGTGATCAGCTGACTCCATCAGGAATAGCTGGCTTTGGTCACCAAGGTACTAGTCCGATACCATGGTTACATCCTATGGTAACAGATGAGGGTAGTAGTACTTGGGAACTGAGCATGTTAAGCAAACTATGCCTGGCTGACTATGCCGGGCTGTAATTGCCGCTTGAGGCTTTTACCGAAGGTCCGCGCCTGCGCAAGCACCTTCTGGTCCTCGCAATACTCAATCACCAACAGGGCCTTCTGTTGGATAGCACGCGAGAGAGGCTCGTTGAAGACCAAGTTCCGGATGGGTAGGATCAATACGCGGTACAGCGAAACAAGCCATGTGAAGAATTCAGGCGAGCCGGTCTGGCACAAGTGGATGATGATGGTGAGACACTTGAGCACAGTGATGTTAATGTCGGTACGGAAGTGGCTGGAGAAGGTATCGATGATGGAGGGTTTTATGCTTCCATAGAGGAAATCCACTGTTTTGGATTTGGAGAGTTTCAAGGGAGATGTGGGCGACTGTACCAATGAAATGTATCCCTTGGAATTACGTTTCTGGTTAGCCTCGGAATTTTGGGATTTGTGGGCTTTTTGAGCGCGTTGATTCATCTCTAGGGTGAGGCTCAGGTTGAACACCATGGACAATTTGGAGAGTCGGGCATAGAGCTGCGCCTCAAGCTCCAAGAGGCCTTTGGTGTCATAACTCAAAGCGGTGAGTTCTCCGAGCTGATGGCTCAGCAAGCCGTTCAGTTTATTATACAACGCTGCCGTTAGTAATGAAACGGGAAACTTCCGGTGATACATACCATTACGAATGATGCTTCCCGTGGACCGACTTCTGAACATGATAGTCAGGAACGAGGTACTAGTTTTGAGGTCTTGATGAAAGCTGAAGTCAGTGGAATATTGAGACTAAAGTGAAGAACTAAACTGAAGAGCAGACTGAGAAGATTGAAAGACTGAAAAAGAGTATAAACTTGAAAAGGGTGGAACTGGAACTGGCACAAAGTGGTTTAGACGGGAGATGAGGTGTGAACGGAAATGAACTAAGGAACTGGCTGAAAGGACTGGACGAAAAAAATGGATTCAAATACGCGGTTGGCGAAGTGGCCGAGGAAAATGGTCGTGAGGAATTGAGATGTATTGGTGAAATGTAGCAACACAGAGTATATATAGTGTGCAGCAAGTATTTATGAGTAGTGCACAGCTTAGCCGTGCGGCATACTGGAATCACAACAGAAGAAGAATATCAGCATACATAAATAGTGGAATTAGAAAAAAGAATAACCAAGAAAATAAGAACAATTTAAAATTTATTCTTTCCTAATCAGGAAACTTCTACTCAAAAACATTTCATTAAAGACGGCCGGTTGTTTGAAATTGGTGATATTGAGTATTAGCCGAAACTGCCGGCACCTGCATATACCATGTTTTTATTTCGTATTCCGGGGTACGGGTGTATCGTGTATATCATCGCTAATCTACCGTCTCGCTTGGGGGAAATATATGCACGCAATTTCAGAGGCTTTATATGCAGGTATAGGGGTACACCTTCACTACCACAAAAAAAAAAAGAATAATATTGAATTATGAGATGCTTTACTCAACCTGTACTCCTCAGATATATTTAATTGATTTGTTCTTGGTGAGTGGAAAGTGTGGCTCCGATGTGGGTCCTTAGGGATGTACGGGTTCCTGCATATACATCCAGATTTCTATGCGAAGTGAGAATTTCTCCTCCACTACTCGCCAAGAGACTCCTCTTTATCTTAGGATAAACTAGTGACCCCGTCACACCCCGAAACTGCGCCTGAAACCACCGCAGATTACCGCTTGATTTCTCTGTGCAGGACCAATTACCCGATTAGTCAACCTCGGAATTCCCTCGGAACTTTGCTCCGTTCAGGTTTATCCCGCTTCTTACCTCGGTTTATCCCGCCAGACACACCTACCGCACTCTCGGATCTGCCCTGCCAACGCCAGACCCGAGCACAATAGTGTACACTCGGAAGAAAATCCAAAAAAGGAAACTCTTTCCGAGACATTGTTACCAAGTTAGGAAACCAATTCCGAAACGGTGTCACTATTTAGGCATTCCAATCCGAGAAAATACTAAGTTTCACTTAATTCTGATTCTCTTCCTGCACACAAGCGCAGACCATTACCAAGTCGTCCCACTTATTGACCCAGCTGCATTCCGTCCGCAATGCATTAGACCTTTTCCGGTAATTCGTCATGTCTTATAGCCCCGCCGTGTCTCTAAACACCAGTCCGTCGTCGTCTTCCGATGCCGGAACGGGCTCTCTAAAGCCTCCGCCGCCGCCCAGTTTCCACTGCGACTCCGACGTGTTTTCCCAGTACCAGACATATCTCCGGGCCAAAAACCACCATGGTTTGGCGCTTTTGGCGCGCCAGAAAGGGGTTCCGCCGTTTTTGCGCTTTAAAGTATGGGCCGTATTGCTCAAACACCACCCTTTTGTGGTCAATCCGTTCATTCAACCCGACCAGTTTGATAAGGAGAAGCCTCTGTCCGACAGCGAGTCGGAAGATGCGGAAAAACACCTCCAGCACAAGATCCGCAAGGATCTACGCAAGTATATGCACCGAATAGCGTTTTCGTCTTCGGAAGAGCCGCTTCTGCAGACGGAACTGCAGCTTTTCGACATTTTGGAGAGTTCCGTGCTCAAATTTGTCAATAAATGGGGCCGCATCATCATGTATGACCAGGCCCTCACGTGGATGGCCTTGGGGTTGGCCGAATGGTTTCCTCCCATCCCCCACCAGCCGTGGGTGCTTCTTGGGCGAGACGTTACGTCCAAAGAACATAGCTGCATTGGCCTGGTGTTCCAGGATTATGAGGAGTACATTGAGTCGGTCCCCGATTTACGCGTTTTCCTCGAAGAGCTTCTTGACGATGAGCATATCTGCAACTTGACGTTCCACGAGGCTTTTGAGCGGTTGACGTTGGTGTTGTTGCATTCTCCCGAAGTGGCCAATAAGCGCAATAACCGTAAGTCCATGGTTTTCGATAAATCCACGTTGCCAGTGACGGGAGGTCTTATTGAAGAACGAGTGTCGTTTTTCATCTACATTTTCCAGAAATTGCTCCCGGAATTGTATGCGTATTTCCAGGAGGAACAGATCCTCAACAAGTTCGGGCTGTACGACGATGAGTGGGTACTCTGGTGGCTCAAATACTGTGGGTCCAAGGTGTGGTCACGTGTGGACCGGGGCCGGGTGTGGGACCTTATGTTGGGCTGGAGAGCCGAGAGTCGCCGGGTGGAGTTGGACCTGAACTACTATACAGGCAAACTCAATATTCCTGATGCATTGCTTGACAAGTTGGGGCCTGATGCGTTCTGGTCTGTTGAGGATAGCAATATTGACGAGGAGAGGAGCAAGTCCGTGGACTACTTGCTCGGAGAGTTGAATTTAGAGGAGTCAGAAGAGGAGAAAAAGGAAGGAAGAAGCGAGAACAAGGGGGAGGAGGAAGGAGGAAGCGACAAAAAAGAGGTGAAAAAAGTGGAGGAGGACGAGAAGAGTGAAGAGAAAGAAACAGATGTATCGTCGCAGTCTTCGCAGGGAAATGGCAAGATCAAGAAAATGATTCCGTTCGCCATCATCGACCCCCACATCGAGCTCGTGTTCGTATCGCTCTCGCTCCTCAAAGCCAAGGAGCACACGTTGGTGGAATTGGACCAGCACGAGATCCGCACGTTCCTCCTGCGGTTGCCTGCCAAGCTGTTCAAGCTCAGCGACAAGTACAAGAAGTATCAGGAGCAGAAGGACAAGTTGAAGGGCGCCATTCCCACCAGCGAGTACAAGTTCACCTACGAGTACATGGACAGCATTATCTACGAGGCCGGCGAGCTCTGGCGCAAGTGGCTCTGGCTAGAGATGAACGGGGAGAGCTAGAAGGAGAGAGAGAGAGAGAGAGAGCAGGAGAGGGGAGTAGGGGTTAGAAAGAAATTGAGAGGAGAGGAAGGAAGTGAGAGAAGTGGAGTGGAGAGAAGAGAAGAGAAATCAGATCAGCTCATGCTATACGTTGACTGGACACTTGCCATGTTCTAGATTATAGATACTAAGCCATTAGTGTTTATACTAGTCTATGTCTGATACCAATAAGGAAGAGATGTTTAATCAAGCACTATTCCAATGACAAATACATGGTGAGACAGATGGTGAGACAGATTGTTTTCTTAATTGATCCACAGACAAGTCGAACACACAGTTCAAGCCGCAGTGCAGCTACAGCACGTAAAGCTCAACAAAACTCAGAGTGTGCTTCCTACTCCAGAGCAAGAACCTGAAGACGACGAGTAAAACTAGAGTTTGGTGCTAATTCCCAACATACATTAAATGGTATAGATAATGCCACGGCACACTACACACGCTATTAACTAATGCCATGGCACACTACACACGCTATTAACTAATACCACGACACAAAAGGTGTAAAGCAAGAGGAACTCATGTAATCCGAGTCCTTAGTACACTTCAGTATGTCTAAACTAATTTGTATTGGACTAATTTATATAGCGATAAAGCAGCGGTGATTTTCGAGCTTGATTATGTTTATGCCCTGGAGAATTGTATCAAGCTAATCAAGCGTCAAGTGTTCCCCAAACGGCCATGAAACGCTATATGCTGAGAGGATGGGGATATGCTGTTGTAGCTTTTTTTATACATCACAACATATTATTTTTGATACTATTATTGATGCTCTTTCTACCTTGCCTAATGATAAGCAATAGATACTTGATATAGTGTAAAATTGTATATACATAAAACAAAGACCAGTATTTAAAGAAATTTAAGGAAGAAAAAAAGAACAAAAATAGGGTTAATAAGAGAATAAAGTAGGCCCCCAAAATAAAGTTCCAACTTTTGCTATACGATGATTTTCAAGCACCACAAAGGTCAGTTGTTTTAACCTGAAGCCACAGTTGCAAGCGAGAAGCTCAAGAACTCGGTGATTATCCAGAGAAGAGGGTGAGTGGGAAAGGCAGAGGACTGATGAAGGAGTGATACAGACTCAGGTAGTGAGATCAATAAGGACCATCTTAGCAGTAGGTGTTGAACTTGAGGGATCAGTACACGCAGGTGTATTGTATGTTCATGTGACTGTATACAGATAAAAAATGAAGAGAATTGTTGAAGAGGCTAAGGCTTTCTGGAGCTCTTCTAATCTCTGGGCATTGTCTTCTCCAAGACAATGTTGGTAAGAGACGGAAGAGGGGAAGGCATATAAGAAAGAACGTGAATATTCTTATAAGGGAACATCAAAACAGCTGGGTTAAGATACAAGCATCTAGTATAAACTAGAGACAGATAAGAATATAAGTCTTTAAGACGACCACTGAAGTCCCACGTGACTTATTGAAAGTAACGTGATAACTGTTCCAGATTACGGGAGTGTATATTACAACTCTCAACAGTAGGTGCGTTGCGCGTCATCTGTCACCTGTCATCTGGCAACGATTAAGCTATTTACATCTAAAAGGGGTCGGTTTTCTTGGCAGAAACTTCAAACTGGTATACTTCAGTAACTGGGTGTGTGATATGAGAATAATGTGAGTTATTTTCTTTTTTGTTATTTTTCTTTTTTGTTATTTTTCTTTTTTGGAAAAATTGAATAATGGATTTAATTCAGGCTAATTAGATCTGACGATTGCACTAGAAAAGGCCAAATCTAAAATTAAAGACAGATGTGCTTGCTTGATAATTTCCAGAAAAGAAGATTGGGGCTACTCTATACAAATGACCTGCATGCAACCACACAAATTGAAATATTCCTTTCTTTTATCCTTTCCTGCAGCAAAATATCTAGTAATAGAAAAAGATCTAGCAAAATATCTAGTAATAGAAAAAGATCTAGCAAATATCTAGTAATAGAAAATATCTAGCAAATATCTAGTAATAGAAAATATCTAGCAAATATCTAGTAATAGAAAAAGATCTAGCAAAATATCTAGCAATAGAAAAAGATCTAGCAAAATATCTAGTAATAGAAAAAGATCTAGCAAAATATCTAGCAATAGAAAAAGATCTAGCAAATATCTAGTAATAGAAAATATCTAGCAAATATCTAGTAATAGAAAGTATCTAGCAAATATCTAGTAATAGAAAATATCTAGCAAATATCTAGCAATATAGATAGCTAGTTCATATGGAGTAGCCTCTTTATGTGCTGCAACCTATAATATAAACTGCATATTGTTAGATCCACCAGGTAGTATCCTACCTATGGAGGTATTTTAAGCCCTCACTGTCTAATCCTAACAATGGCCATACCAAGACGCGAAGACCCAACATCGCACGTCGTTGGGACGACGTTCAGGGCTATTGTTCTCGTGCCAAGTCGCACCCCCTTTTTTCTCTAAAAGTATTTAAGTACCTCAGATTCCTCCCTCGGAAGAAACATCGGCGAATGAACATAGTAAACAGAGTACCTGACGAAACCGGAATCTAACACATATGAATATAATATAATACAATAGCATCACAAGGTCTCAATACGCTTACAATTGCGATTCTTATAGGTTTATTAGGTATTATAAAATAGAAACGCATAATTCGTTTATGCAATTTTGTGTATGTAGAGGAATAGCAACCATTCATGGATCTTCATAAATCAGTTCTTGGAAACGAGAAGGTAATTCTCAAGACCCTCTTATGCAAGACATCATCAAGTTCACATCTTTGAAGTATGAATGCTCCATAATGTCTAGCGCATGAGTTCTCTATTTCCGTACCGGCTTTCTGGGTCCTTCGTTATCAAAGCTTGCAAGTTTAAGACAGTTTGGTGAGGCATGCTTATTGGATATCTGACATCGTCATGTTCGATGGCATTGAAAACATCAAGTCTGTCATGTCCCTTGAAAGAAATTTGACATAATAACATCTGGAACATCAACACACCAAAAGACTCTGCTCTCATTTCCACACTTCCTTTGGTTCCCTGGAATAGTTGATATTCAAGAAAAGGGTCTGGTGGAGTGCAGATAACTCATGGTGATAGATTCCACATCAGGCATTAAAAAATCCTCAAAATGTTCCATTTGAATCTTGTTCTAAAGCTTAATTTCTCCAGCTCTTCAAGGAGGTATTTTCCTGCACAAGCAGCGGAGCTACCACCAAGTACCCCACATTGGAAGTGCTAAAGTCCACTATGAACTTGAACAAACGGAACTTCAAGTCCATGACAGCCACGTGTTCTCTTTCGGAAAGGGATGCTGTGCTAAGAGTCTTGGTCAATTGAGGAAGATCGGGGATCAAGTTCCGCTCAAGACATGCCAATACACACTCCAGTGGGTTCAAGTCCCAAACATTACCGTCGCCGTTGAGTCCGCTTAAGAAATAATTGTCCACACACAAATAGTTGAAATAATCCTGGAGCCGATCACGAAGCACACTTTCAGGGTAGAAAAAGCTAGGCACGTATTTGGACTTGAGCCTGAGTGTTGTACACAAGAGAGTTAGATGGGAGGCCGGGATGCTGTATCCGTGCCCACCAATCAACCATCCTGTCATATTGATTTCCACTGATAATTTCTGGAGCCATGATGTTTGGTTCGGAAAAATCCTATTTCGTCCCAGACGTTGTCTTGGGCACCGAACCCTTCATTTCTGGCTGTGAGGCACTGGAACTGACCGTAATCGTGAAGGATTTTGATCTCCAGGCCTTTATTCTCCCTGTCATTTGAATTCTTGTTTGGATCCTGAATAGAATAGAGTTCAATGTAGACTCACGCTCAACTCTCTAAAATAAAAATCTACCATACCTAATCTAACGCTATAAAAGTTTTAGTACAATGATTTGTCGAAACTTAAAAACTGGATCCAGAAAAGTGAATCCTGATAAGTATAGTAGATGGAGTAGAGTGCCACAGAGTAGTACAGAGAGTATCATAATGTATAGAACATAGCAGTGTATAGAACATAGTAGTGTATAGAACATAGAAGTGTATAGAACATAGCAGTGTATAGATATAGGAGTCAAAGCCAAAGTGTGTTAAAATAACATACTTCTTGTATAATGCTCTACCTCAGTTTAGTAGTCTCATTAACCATAGTACCTGGTATCATATCTCACTATACCAGCACAGTCTAAGTTCAACAATCGAAAATTTCATGAATTCCAATTTTTGCAATCTTGGGAAAAGTAGAGTTGTTGAATTTTATTTTGTAGAGTCGTAAGTAAGATTTTGCAACGCATTGCCCTTTCTGTTGAACTGTGGAGGTACAGAGTAGCTTATTTTTTGTTCTCATTGGACTGTTCCTCCGTTTCGAGTGGCCCAAAAAAGTTATCGAATAAGTCTGGCATTGTCGATGGAATAACAAATTGAACTAGTTATTGCTGCATGTGTCTTATTTGCAATGTCAATCTCGAGTTCTGTCCAATATGTCGTATGTGTTAATGCGCGGTCTGTCTTGCGCAAGATGTGCTAATGTGTGGTCTGTCTTGTCCAATATGTGTTAATGCGTCCAATATCTCAATGTGTCCAATGAGTCAATTGTGATGACGATTCTACTGTTCAAACCGGCCTTGGCCTATTTATATATGGCCAACTATGGGGATGACAGGAGGTGTGGAGTCGGATTCTTCATGTGCAGCGTTGCTGCGAGCCCAATTGCTGTCTTTAATTCACTAACAATGTTTATAAAGCTTTGTATTCAAAACTTATAATGAATGAAAAAATCGAATTGGACAATATAGAAAACTATATACCCTTTTGTATATGGTACCCTGAGTTACCTTCTATTGAAATAAGTTTTGAATTAAGCGGTACTTGAAACAAGTTTTGAATTAAGCGGTACATTTGAGTTTCTGGATTACTCCTTATCTATTTAAGCAATATTATCAAGAAACAAAGAACTATATCTTAAGTGTGGTTCTATAATGGACTCCACTCTATATTATTTAAAAGAGTTATGGTTGATTAGATTGTAAAAATGGAGTCAGATTATTTCAACTTTTGTTTAAGTATATATTAATATACAGCGATATGTAAGTTGTACCTTACAAGACCAAAGTCCTATGTAACGGGTCCACAGCACAAAAGTCCTATGTAACGGGTCCACAGCAAAAAAATATACTTTTCAGTTCGGCTAAGACCCGCACTGCCTTATTGTTCAGTCATGTTGAAAACCAGCAATGAAAAGAGTGCACTCTGATAACCACGGCTGGCTGGTTAGCCAGCCATCTGCTTTCCTGCGGCAATCAATTGTGGTTACAATGAATGCCGTGATGAAGGAAGAATCTCCAAATATATAAAGGGGACTTCGCCCTCATTTATTGTTAGTATCGAATATCGAATATCAACTGCCCGGAGGGATACCAAGATGGTAAGAGACTGAAGAGGGAGAAAGCTGGAACCATAAGAAGGGACGAGAATATTCTTATAAGAAATCATCGAAAACAGCGGTGTTAAGATACAAGGATCTCCTGGTATGATTTTAGATACATATAAGAATATAAGCGCTTAAGATGATGACTGAAGCTCCACACTTAAGTGCCTTGTTTAGGAACTAACTAGATATCCCTTCCAGATTATGGGAGTATATTACAACTCTCAACACATCTCTCATGTTCAACAGTACCTGAGGTCCGCACCTGCTAGGTACTCGTTGACAAGATATGCTGAGCCAACGTCAATGTGATTGACCCATCCATGTGATTGACCCATCCATGTGATTGACCCATCCTGTGTGATTATCACTTCGAAATATTCTGATGCTTCAATCAGTACCACAGGTGAGAATTTGTGTATGCTGTCAATCTCTAGAGTGAATCCCTAGCCTCTAGTTGATAGAACAAAGTAGTTAAGGGAAGTCGGCAAAATTGATCCGTAACTTCGGGATAAGGATTGGCTCTGATGGTCGGTCGAGCATATGGGGCGGTGGTTGACTTTCGGGTTTACTGCCTGCCTCGCTCGACAATCGACCGTATCAGAACTGGTACGGACTTCGGGAATCTGACTGTCTAATTAAAACATAGCATTGCGATGCTCCCAAAGGACGTTGACGCAATGTGATTTCTGCCCAGTGCTCTGAATGTCAAAGTGAAGAAATTCAATCAAGACCCACCAAAAGATGTCGTATTAATAATACTTCACTGAGCACTGACAACTCTCCGTCTCCTATTCCTGAAGCAAACACTTCCCCTAGACTGTTTACATATCTTGATGAGACTATGAGGTCAATATCTTATAGTATGAGTCATCCACTGAATATTACTCCCTGGTTAATCACAGGTCCTCCTGATGCCGCAACCGTCGTTGCGGATCTGGCGTTATCTTCTCTACAAGTCAATGGCCTGCGTACAACATATCCACGAAGTACCTTTCCTCCGTACATTCTAGCTACTCGTTGACAAGTATAGTGTAATATATTGTATACTATATAGTGTTGACTGTATACTATATAGTGTTGACTGTATACTATATAGGGTAGTATAGTCTGGTATAGTGTAGTGTAGTGTTGGATCCACCATGGGCACGACGTGCTTTGTCCGATCGTAACTATGCCATTCTAAACGCCGTGTTGAATAGTCTGGGACAATCCCTACCTTGTTCTAGTAGAGGATTTTCCGGTACACGTTTCTCTCGAAGTTATTTAAGCCGCTTTGGTTTCTCTCTTTTTGGAATCATCAACCAGCAAAGTATTAGTAAGGCATAAATGTATTAAAGAACAAAACACTACTCTTTACTCTACTCTTTACTCTACTCTTTACTCTACTCTTTACTCTACTCTTTACTCTACTCTTTACTCTACTCTTTACTCTACTCCTTACTCTACTCTTTACTCTTTACTCTTTACTCTTTACTCTTTACTCTTTTGTTGTCTCACTTCTCAGGAAATGACTATTGCGAAATGGGTGCAAAAAATGAGAAATGTGCGAACAAAGAACAGTTAACGGTGCGCACATAAATGTCCCACTCACCAACAGCAACACTCACGTAATTCCAATTTCAAGAGTGTAAACCAAAAAGCGGGGATTATAAAATTACGAAATGGGATTTGGAAAGTGCTAATAATTTTTTTTTGGCCTGAGGCTGTTCGCTTGGCCGTCTTCTTGCTCAATCAGACGCCTAAAGCCATTTTGAATTTTCAAACACCTAATCGATTATGGAATGGTACTGATGGTGTTAGTCCCCATCTCCTCCATCCTTTTGGCTGCAAAGCCATAGTTATGCTTCCAACGGAACAACAGACGAACAAGTTTACTCAACGTCTGGTGATTTGTGCATATCTTGGACCTAGTCCTAATCGTGGTGGTCACCGGTTCTTTACCTATGATCCCCCCCAGGTGTTTGACTCGTCGCAGGTTACTTTTGTTGACAATGAATAATACTTTCGTCAATATGAGTTTGCGCCGAGTGATCTTGCAATCTTACGCAAATCGGGACTTGAAATTCCAGGTGGCATAAGACCACCTCCTGCAAACAAGCGTTTTGATTCTCGAACATCGAAACTAATCTCCGATACGTTTGATTCATTGTTCCGTTATCCCACAAATTCCGGGAAATCTGTGGAGGGACAGGCGGTTGTGCGTAGATGTTCGACTCAGCTTGAGGGCCCTAACAGGCTAGCTAATACCATCCCGTCTCCTACCGTCACTAAAAGGAATCAGACTGCGCTGTCACAGACCCTGAAGCCTCGACTTGCACACTCCACTGTCCTGCTGGAACCGCAGGTTGTGAACAAGTCAGCTGAGCGTAATGGCCTGAGTTCTGCAGGGGACTCTACATCAACCATCAAACGCCGAAAGCGACTGCTGCCGCATTCAGCACCCACTCAGCTGCAACCACCTGATCTGATGGTATCCTTGGTGGCTGCAAAAACGGTGGTGGTACCCTCGAGTCTGCGTTCGGCCAAACGCATTCTACAGAGTTCCGTACCCTTGACAGGTCTCTAACAGGTGTCTTACCGACTACCACTGCTATTCTTACCTCTCGAGGGAGAATGGCTGAATATCCTTTTGCTGCAATTCAAAAGAATTACACGGTCAGACTTGGACTGACTCAGGGATACGTTTATCGTTCCTTGGAGGATATCATCCCGGATGTTAGAGAGCCACAGAATATCAATGTTGATTCTCCTAGAAGCTTTCCCAGGGAAGCTCCCACCACAGGGCATTTTTTGGTGTCACTGGTGGGCGCACGTACCGACTCTCCACACCAAATTCCCAAATCTTATGATTTTGAATTGATTTAAGTGCAGTCTACACACTTAACGACGTCTTTAACGAGACTCACAGATATCTAGCATTACTTTCTGGAAATTTTTGACCTCTATACATTGTTGACCAATAAACTCTTGACCTCTATACATTGTTGACCTCTGTAGATTTTTGACCTATAAAGTCGTGACCTCTATACATTGTTGACTCCTCTAAACAAACATACTCTCACTCTTTTCAGTCAATTTTCAGTCAATTTTCATTCAATTTTCATTCAGTTTTCTCTCAATTATCAATCAGTTTTCACTTAGCTTTCACTCAGTTTTCACTCAGTTTTCAGTCAGTTTTTACTCTGTTTTCACTCAGTTTTCACTATACTATTTTATTTATTCACGCAAGCTCTACCACACACTGCAGTTGTTGAACGGGTAGTCGTTGCAGGTATGGTCACCGTCCGCAAGGTGCACAAGTTGCTGACCAATGTGCAACGTCTCGAGGAGTTCCCGTTGTTCGAGACGTACTAGATCATCGCCGGAAATAAAAAGACCGATGCCCCAAGTTGCTAGAGACTGGATTATTTATTATAGATAGATATTACTAGATGTAAATACACCCAAAATCCAAGAAATGTCTTCCAAGCTCTAGGCCATGGTCTGACCAGGCCATCAGCAATGCCTATACTACTTACTACCATACTTGTACTATCTACTACCCACTACCACTACCCACTACCACTACCCACTACCACTACCCACTACCTACTACCACTTCCACTATCTACTACCTACTTCCACCTCATTACACACCATTGTGCACCTAATTTTATTTCAGTAATCCGAGAGTTACTGGGACTGATTGAGGGACCAAATGTACTGTGATCATAAAGTGATATACTTGGAATAAGTATTGAATGGAAGGTTAGTATATAGTATTTGTAAAGGAATGTGGAATGGAAGGTTAGTATATAGTTTTTGTAAAGGAGTACGTTTATGGTATATGGTATGATAGTGATTGCTCTACTATAACTGCTATAACTGCTATAAATACTATGATTCTATCAAACTATGATTCTATCAAACTATGATTCTATCAAACTATGATTCTATCAAACTATGATTTATGATTCTATAATTCTATAATACCCTGAATTTATAATGCTATGATTCTATAATACTATGATTCTATAATACTATGATTCTATAATACTATGATTCTATGATTCTATGATTCTATGATTCTATGATTCTATAATACTATGATTCTATAATACTATGATTCTATGATTCTATGATTCTATGATTCTATGATTCTATAATACTATAATACTATAATACTATAATTTTATAATACTCTGAATTTATAATACTATAAAACTATAATTCTATAATTCTATAATTCTATAATTCTATAATTCTATAATTCTATAATACTATAATTCTATACTCTATAATTCTATAATTCTATAATTCTATAATACTATACTCTATAATTCTATCATTCTATCATTCTATGTCACTATCTCTATGTGTCCACTATTTCCTCAAAGACTGTCTATTCCACATACTGTCACCATCAGCATATGCATCACTCCCACTCTCTATAACAACCTTTGTCTTTCACCATTTCACTACTTAGCCAGTTTTATATTCTCTGTGTCCCACTACCTTTCTTTATGTCATTTTCTAATCCACTCTATTGCACACTCTATTGCACACGCTATCTATTCTACCATACGAATTTATTTGGTTCTATCACTAACCCCACCACCACTAATACAAGTAATGAAGACTTTATTTGTTTAGATCTTGAAGGTGTTTTTTTGAAGGTGTTTTTTTGAAGGTGTAAGGGTAAGGTAGTGCATATAAAACCTCACTACTGCACAAACCTCACTACTGCACAAACCTCACTACTGCACAAATCTCCAAACCTGCACACAACACCCACCTGCAGTATCTCCATGATCGGCTTTCTCCACACTCTCTACTTCACCATGTACACCCACCATGAGTCTTAACCCCCACTTCAAGCCCCGCAACCTAGTGGCATATAACTTCGCTGGCTTTGCCTGCATCCTGCTCGCCGTCTTCCTTCTGTCGTCCCAGCCATTCTACCTCTCTGACGTCATAGGAATTGAGCCCCACAAAATCGGCCATGCCATAGGCTCCTTGACCATAGTGGATGAACTTACAGCCATTGCTGTGGCCCCGCTCTTGGGCACGTTGGTGGATTGGATCAATGGACATGCGTGGAAAAATGCCAGATTGGGCTCGGGGCCACGGGTCTCCGAGTTGGCTGCGTTTTTGGTGGTAGGTATTTCCTTTTTGGGCTATGGTATGGTGGCTAAACGCACGTTTCCGGAACTCTACTTTTTTCGGGCGCTTTTTGCAGTGGGAATGTCTGGAGTCATGAGTGTGGCGGTAGTAATGCTCCATGAAGCCAATAATTCCGATTTCGAATGGACAAAATTACGGTTCTGGAGAAAAAATCGCCCCGAGAGTTACCACCGCATACATGCAGGTTCACACCTTCAAGAAGGGTCTGAAAGTGATTCTTCTCCTACAAGCAGCGAGAAAAATGGGAAACTCTCGGCATTGCTTGGAATATGTACAGGACTCGGAGCGATTTTCTCGGTGTCGTTCTTTTTGACCCTTCCGATTCGTCTTTCACAGTGGAATCCTGCATGGAGCACCCGCCTCTGTCTCCAGACCACATATTGTATTCTCGGCGCCGTGGCCATGGTTTGTGGTGTTATAGTGTATTGGCTTGGATATGACTGCATCCAACGGCGAAGGGAGGCCGGAAGAAGCCCGAATGCCGATATGCCTGAACACTCCTATTGGAAACTCATGGCCGACGCCATAAAAGTGTCCAAAAACAGCAAAAAGTTGCAGTTGGCTTATACGGGAGGGTTCGTAGCCCGGGCAGCCACCGTGACCTCCCTGATGTTCATTCCCTTGATGGTTTACCAATATTATACCAAAAATGGACTCTGTGGGACTGCAGATAAGCCCACAGCCACGGGAAACTGCTACAATGCTTATATTTTTCTGGCCATACTTACCGGAGTATCTTCTACAGTGTCTCTTTTGTTGACGCCGATCTGGGGAATTCTCATTGATTCTAAGAAATACGGGTGTGGGAAAGCACTCTTATATTCAGGAGTGTTAGGGTCGTTCGGCAGTTTTGTTCTTTGTATTCTTGGCAGTGGGAGTCAAGTCTACGATCCCCGCAATTTCGCGTGCTTTCTTGCAGTGTGTTGTATGGGAACGGCCCAAATCGGAGTGGTCATCTCGTCCATGAGTTTGGTCAGCCGTGCAGGAAAAGCCCTCCAGGAAGAGCACCGGGTTATTGGCAGTATTACTGGGCTCTACAGTTTGAGTGGTGGAGTGGGCATTCTTTTGGTGGCCAAGGTGGGTGGAGCATGGAGTGACCGCTGGGTATTTGGACCGTTCTTGGTGCTTGGAGTGTTGTACCTGGTATTGGCCTGTGCAGCCTCATTGATGGAGCGGAGGAGTGTCCACGCTGTACTGGTGTAGACCAGACTCTAGTAGTCCAAAATCTACCCCAGCACTGTATACAACTCTATGCTCTTATACAAGTTGAGCAAAAGAGTTGTGGTTGATTGCGTCATGAAAATCATATCTGACTATAGCAGAGGAAATCGTCAAGATCATCTCTAAGATATTCCCGCAAGGTGTGTGGTCTGGGATAACACAGAGTAATCCAGTACCCTCAAGAAATACTTGAGCAACCCTATGCTGATTATTCTTTTGCAAAATCATTAGTCATCGATTATCTGGTGTTGCATCGTATAATGATCAGATTTCAGATGTTTGGCCCTACAGTTAATGCAGGAGAGAACTTGAATATTGGCAATTTTTTTTTTTTCGGCTCAAATTTGAAAGCGTTGGGTGCAATCTCATCAAACCTGCATTAACGAGCTATACATTGAAAGAAATCTACCTAACTTCGTTGAATTTATGGTTTCGAACAAAATTCACCTTGAAGTTTTCATCGAGGAAAACATTGTAGAAACTCCAAAATATATGGAATATTAAAAAGCTTAGCACCTCAATTTAACCCAAACAAAGAGTTCATGAGAAAAATAATCATTTTATGTTGATTCAACCGATCTCTATCACTTACAAAAGAATTTATAAAGCTGTTGGATATCTTAAGGAAATGGGGGGAAAAGATGAGAGTCAAGAGAGATTCATTAGTATCTCGTCTACTGGAGTTTCAGACCCCTACCAAGTAAGAAAAGTATAGATAGCCAGATACGTGGAATGTCCACAGAAAAGAAGATACGTGGGAAAAAGCAAGAAAAAACGATCGGTGAGAAAAAGCAAGAAAATTAACGATCGGTGAGAAAAAGCAAGAAAAATAACGATCGGTTGCGGCCATACCAAGTGTAAAGCACTGTTTCCCGTCCGATCAACGTTAGTTAAGCCACTTAGGGCCACAGTGAGTAATGCAGTGGGAGACCATGTGTGAAATTGTGGTGCTGCAATCTTTTTGCTTGCCAAGCCTAGCCTCTTTCAAATGGACGTGAAGCAGTCTTTTCTAACGGCAAGTTTGAGAAGAGAAGGGTCTTTGAGAATTCGTTTTGATGTAGGTGGTCAACTGATTTACAACATTGAAACACGGCATTTCTTCTATTCCTCTTCGCTACCACTCTACTCTAATCCAGCACTCTACTCCAGCAATCTACTCTACCACTCTACTACAGCACTCTACTCCAGCACACTACTCTACCACTCTACTCTACCTACCACTGTCAACGAGTACTTAGCATGTACAGAGTCGATGTACTTCGTAGAGACGTAGGGTGGGATTGAACGAAGCACTATGTGCAGGTCACCAATGAGTGAAGAGGTTTCAATTTCGCGCCTCTTCTCAGACTATGGTCTTGTAAGGTACAACTTACCTATTCCTGTATATCAATACATAATAAAGCATGACTTGAAAAGAGTATTATTTCATACATTACTATGGCTACATCCCAAGGTCGAGAAAAAGCCGTACATCAACAAGACCCGGAGCTGCTCTACACGGTCTGGCTTGAGCTGCTCTACACGGTCTGGCTTGAGCTGCTCTACACGGTCTGACTGGAGCTCCTCGTTCATGTAAATACATATTTCGGGTTACTCAAAACTACATTTTGGCAGTCAATACAAAGTCTTTTGGTCAGTATATCTGAGTATACCAAAGTCTAGTCTAATGCAGTACTATAGCAAAGTCGTGACGGTAGTTTCATATCATCCTAATTTAAAAGATTACGAATGGAGAAGAAATACTACTCTACTATACTACTATACTCTACTATACTACTATACTACTATACTTGTTAGATCCACCAGGTAGTGTCCTACCTATGGAAGTATTTTAAGCCCTCACTGTCTAATCAACGAATGAACATAACCCCCAGTACTAGACGTATTCAAGAATCTAACAATACTCTACTACTACTACTAACTACTATACTATACTATACTATACTACTATACCCTACTACTATACTACTAACTACTATACTACTAACTACTATACTACTAACTACTATACTACTCTACTACTATATTATACTACTAACTACTCTACTACTAACTACTAACTAGTATATTACTATACTCTACTACTAACTACTATACTCTGCTACTATATTATACTACTATACTACTATACTACTATACTATACTACTATACTACTATACTACTAACTACTATACTACTATAAAACACTATACTACTATACTTCTATAGTACACTTATTGGACCCAATTTGACACAGTACTACTCATACAGTATTGAGCTCATGTGTGTAGTTATTCAGTTTGCTGGCAATGTATACGGCAGGTTGCTGGAATTGTGACTTCTGGGATCGGTTTTCTGCCGTTCAACTAAGCCAGTATATCCTAGCTAATTTGCCTCGTTGACACCTTTTTAGGTGCTATGCTATAGAATATTCGGTCAGGATTAACTTCAGGTTAGCTCAGTACACTTGCTACTTGGTGAGTTGGTGAACTTGGTGAAGTGTTGAACTTTGGCTGGTATAGTAGAACAAGTCGGGAAGAGCCATAAGATATAGTATAGTATAGTATAGTAGAGTATGAGTAGAGTATAGTATAGTATAGTATGAGTAGAGTATGAGTAGAGTATGAGTAGAGTATGAGTAGAGTATGAGTATAGAGTATAGTATGAGTATGAATATAGTATAGAGTATAATATGACTGTAGAGTATAGTATAGACTATAATATAACTATAGAGTTTAGTATAGAGTATAGTATGAGTATGAGTATAATATGACTATAGTGTAGAGTGTAGTATAGAGTATAATATGACTGTAGAGTATAGTATAGAGTATAATATGACTGTAGACTATAATATGACTTTAGAGTATAGTATGAGTACTCTAGGAGTATTGTTAGATTCTTGAACACGTCTAATGCTGGAGTTATGTTCATTCGTTGATGTATCTCAATAAGTGACGATCCTAGTAATTATATAACTAACCTGTGAATACCAGAGAAGTGGAGCAGGGGCTCAAACGCCATTTCACGAGGTAAGGTGGATGGAGGAGTCCAAGTCACAGGGTATGGTGCCTTGGGTGAGTCATTGACATTCGTAGGCTCCAAAGATACCTCTATGGGTAGTGTGTCTACCCATGGTGGGCCTAACAACTATACTACTATACTACTATACTATACTACTATACTACTATACTATACTACTATACTACTATACTATACTACTATACTATACTACTATACTGTACTATACTTCTATTATACACACTATACTATACTATACTATAGTACTATAAAACACTATACTATACTACTATACTACTATACTACTATACTACTATACTACTATACTACTATACTACTATACTATACTTCTATAATATGCTATAGTACTATACTGTACTTCTATAATATGCTATAGTACTATACTGTACTATACTATACTATACCTGTTGGATTCTTGTTGAACGTATTGTACTAAGTTATCTATTTATCCGTTGATGGTTTGTCCCAAAAAGGAACCAGTGCGTTTTATATAGCTTTTGAAGAGAAACATGGCAGTGAAAACTCTTCACCAAGAACAATGGTGATGATTGTTCTTGGCATCTTCGAAGGGGGGCCATCATTGTTGATGGTCGAACGCCGTTGAGACGGTGTTCGTAGTAGCCCTAAATAAGATCGGGAGAGAGACTTTCTAATCCCTCCATAGGTAGGTTACTACCCATGGCGGATCTGACAATACCACTATACTACTATACTATACTATAGTACTATACTGTAGTATACTTCTACTATACACACTATACTATACTATTATACTATACTACTATACTATACTATACTACTATACTATACTATACTACTATAAAACACTATACTATACTACTATACTACTATACTATACTACTATACTACTATACTACTATACTATACTACTATACTACTATACTATACTTCTATAATATGCTATAGTACTATACTATACTATACTATACTATACTATACTATACTATACTATTATACTATACTATTATACTATAAAACACTACACTACTATAAAACACTACTATACTACTACACTAGATCAATCCAAATTTGAGTCAATGGTATAATATTCCAGTTCAATTATTGTATAGAGAATAGTCAAATCCCATTTATCTCATTGGCATAGAGAGTATACACTAACTTATGATAATCGGACTAGTTCTACTTGCTCATCTTTCTAACCCTATATCCTAATATCTACTATACACCATGTATACTTACTACACCAATGTACACTATACTACTAGGTCACAGCACATTGCACCGTATACAGTTTGCAAAACTATTCAAACCAGTGTGCCGAAATGTTTCAAACTACCCTTGCAAAATTAAAATGCCAGTAATTCATAAAGTTACTGTTTGTAACATTTAATAGAGACTTCACATAGACAGTTTCTTTCGAATTTCTGATCCTTAACTATTTTTAAGGCATAAGTACGAAACTTATTGAATTATTGTTTGTTTAAGTTCCCTAGGGTGGTTTGAACAGTTTTGAAAAACACTGAATGTTGAGTATGAGCAATGACGATCATTCCAGAAAAGAAAGGCGTCTCTTTAGAAATTAAAGAGTGACATACACCTCACCTTGGTGATTCGGTATGAAGGCTCAGCTCCAGCATAATACGTGTTGGAGAAGGTTTGGAATCAGTGAAAGGGAATGTCTAGCAGACTTCGTAAACTGTTTAAAGTGGAAGTCTGTCCCAATCCTAGTGTTCATCAATCAGAATATTGTCTGAAGATAATCAGATGTCCTCTACTCCAGACCCAGAAACAGCCAGACTCAGAATCAGCCAGACCCATAAACAGCCAGAATCAGAGTGATCCGGACTCAGAAACAGCCAGACCCAGAAACAGCCAGACTCAGAAACAGCCAGACTCAGAAACAGCCAGACTCAGAAATAGCCAGACTCAGAAACAGCCAGACCAAGACACATCCAGACCCAGAAACAGCCAGACTCAGAAACAGCCAGACTCAGAAACAGCCAGACTCAGAAACAGCCAGACCCAGAAACAGCCAGACTCAGAAACAGCCAGACTCAGAAACAGCCAGACTCAGAAACAGCCAGACTCAGAAACAGCCAGACTCAGAAACAGCCAGACTCAGAAACAGCCAGACTCAGAAACAGCCAGACTCAGAAACAGCCAGACTCAGAAACAGCCAGACTCAGAAACAGCCAGACTCAGAAACAGCCAGACTCAGAAACAGCCAGACTCAGAAACAGCCAGACTCAGAAACAGCCAGACTCAGAAACAGCCAGACTCAGAAACAGCCAGACTCAGAAACAGCCAGACTCAGAAACAGCCAGACTCAGAAACAGCCAGACTCAGAAACAGCCAGACTCAGAAACAGCCAGACTCAGAAACAGCCAGACTCAGAAACAGCCAGACTCAGAAACAGCCAGACTCAGAAACAGCCAGACTCAGAAACAGCCAGACTCAGAAACAGCCAGACTCAGAAACAGCCAGACTCAGAAACAGCCAGACTCAGAAACAGCCAGACTCAGAAACAGCCAGACTCAGAAACAGCCAGACTCAGAAACAGCCAGACTCAGAAACAGCCAGACTCAGAAACAGCCAGACTCAGAAACAGCCAGACTCAGAAACAGCCAGACTCAGAAACAGCCAGACTCAGAAACAGCCCGTGTAACTCCTCAAGTATTTATTCATATCTTGATGAGAACATGAACTTTATGTATACACATCTCGATGAGACATAAACTCCATGTTCAACAATAAGCAAGCTCTCAAGGACTGTACTCTATGGTTGAAAGCACCCCTGAAGTACCCGAGATCCATTTATATAGCTTTTAAGGAGAAACGTGGTAGTGAAAACCCTTCACCAGTGCAATGGTGATGATTGTTCAGGCATCTTCAAAAACCCATCATTGTTGATGGTCAATCATCAAGATACTGTTAGAACTCGTGCAGGACTTTGGGATTTATAAAACAAAGTCATATCAATTGTATATTCGAATACTATAATATGGCTTAGAGGGATCGCTGAGGGTTCATCTTATCAGGCGAACCTGCTAGTTTTATATACTTCCTTGCAGCTTCGGGTAACCCTTGAGGGATTTTGTGAAACAGCTGGCCACAGGATTTGAAACTTCGCAATGTTTCACAATGACCGGAAAAGTCCTTATCAGGAGTTCTCCCTGGTGCGGGCATATCACATGCGTCCACATGCATGGAGCCTAGCTCAGGGTTTTAAGTCTCCTTAAATACTAACCTTCCCACCATCATATTCATGAGGGCTTCACACCATCATACTCATGGGGGCTTCACCCCATCTCATACTCATTAGTGGTTTAGTTTGAGACTGAGCCTAAGCTAAGCCTCGTTAGTAGAATCTACCGACACTAAATACTCAATTCTAGTGCTCGTAAGACTTTTTCCTAACAGATACGGCGTTAGTATACACTCAATGTACACTATGCCGAGATTTTAGGCTGCCAAACGTGTAGCCAGAAAATGCTCTAATGGCCGGAAATTAGTTTCGATGGGTGTTCTTGAGACACACAGAAGCCACGAATAATTAATCACTCGGAGAAAGTCACTCATTTTAGTAGGCAATACTGCATGATTCTAATCGCAGCTTATTGAGCTTCAAACATTATGTGGGGATGAAAGAAACATTAACGTAGACTTGTGCTATTGTGCGGCGGTTACGAGCCCGCCCACCGTCACTTCCAAAAGTTAGTCCCGCCATATCAATTTTCACCTGTACCCAGCCCATTAAACCTAATCACCCCATATAACCTGACCACACAACCGAACCATATGCTCGTGTTTACCATTCCATTGACCCACTCATATCATATCATGATATTGTCTTTTTTTCTATTTTTTTTTGACAGATCACCACTATTGTTTCCTATCGTGCACGGCATAATTCAGTACTGCGCGCGGAGCCCAATAAGGTGGCAGAGATAAGAGAGAAGCCGTGACCCAACTCTAAATTCTTGAGTCTTTTCACGCGTGATTTTCAAGCTTCGTTTCCGAGCCTTTTGAAACAATATTTATACTTCTTTTCTGAGCCTTTTCAAGCGTAATTTTCAAGCTTTTTTCCTGACCCTTCTTAGACCTTTTTAGCCTAAGTTTTAGAGCAATGTTTTTTTCGTTTCTCAAAGAACAAGTCTTGGTTTTCTGACAAAACGTCTCCATACTCCAGTGACTTTTAGGTACCAAACCATTCACCATCGTATCTCCTCTATCATGCCATAGACAGTACTGTCTCTTCTATACTGTATTGTCCTCCACTATGCCAAGACTGGCCCCTAATTGCTGAAGTAGACAGGGCACACTGATATCATTGACTCAGTGTGATATTCAGTAGTAGCACACTCTAGCGTTAGGGTTAGTCGGTCTATTGCAGTGCCCAGGATCCTTGTTCTTATCATTGTTCCGGTCCTTCTCATTGCTCCGGTCCTTGTCATTGCTCCGGTCCTTGTCATTGTCCTTGTTCTGGACATTGGACATTGGTCTTCCAAGTCCTATTTCTGAGCCAGTACATGAGGTAAAATTTTGGTGGTTAAGTGGGTAGTAACTTTCATCCCTAATTCTTGGAAAAGGGGGACGCGGTGCCTTATATATCCCTCAATGTGCGCTGTTCCTGCATGGATGGTGGCTGCAAATAAACTGGGCGGGTGCGAAGGCAATTGTATATAAAGGGGCAACTCCCCCCGCGAGTCTCCTCTACTTTTTTCCTTTCGTACACCTCTTCCGTTCTGTTCTTCCCTTCACTCATTCCTTCCACTTTCCCTCCTTTACTTTTATCACTTCACATCTCGAAATTGGACTTTCAGACATCGGAATCCCGGGTTACAGATGGTCTCCTGATACCACAATACTGATTTATACTACTTACACCCCGCTGCTCATCCACTCGGAATACTACTCCTGCATTATACTGCCTATCGTCAGAATTATGTATCAAATGGTATAGCAGTCTAGTGTAATAGCTATTTAAAGTGTTTTGGGTGGGTAGGATTTTATAATCCGGCTAGTTCACCACAGACACTGCTTTCTTACACACTATGCTTCTACACTACTATACTGCAGTTCATGGCACTCTCCGAATAATTTTATCTCTAGATAATGACTTTCCTAAACTGCAACCTTCCTAAATGAGGACACTTCCTAAATTTTAACACTAGATTGTGACGCTCTCTAACATGTGGACGTTAAGGAAGATGGATTGGAAACTGCAAACGAGTACCTAGAATTGACGGAGACAAGGTACTTGGTTGATATGTTGTATGCAGACAAGTGAGGTATGTATATGCCCGACATGAATGGGACATGCAGACCATTGTTAGACAAAAGGGCTGTAGACCTTGACACCGGAAAAGTATAAGAGGACCTACGGCCCCGTCTCAGGATTTTGGTCTTGAGAAGGAAAGAAGGTTTGGCGTGTGGTGGTGGTTATGCGCGGGCACATGAGGGTTTTTTGTACTTCATACTTTATGACATGGCTCGGAAGTCAACCTCACTCCTGTTTTTCACATGAAAACTATTGGTTAAAAGATTAAAGGAGAAGCTGTATACCCTCAAACAAAAGAGAAGGGGGGGGGGGGGGGTACACAGACAACTGCTCGGGGCCCTTCTTTTCACATTTTTGTTCACTTTCGTATTCATATTCACATACTGAATGATATGCTAATGTGTGGGCTACCATATCTGAGGGCTTGGGACTTGGATTTGGAGTATGCTCAAATATACACTCTGGTCGTGGCTCCTAACGTCGTGTTTAATTGAGGTTACGAAAAAATGTTCAATAAAACTCATGAAGTTTAATATTGGCAGGATAGTTTTTCGGGAGATCTCGAGGCACTCACACAATCACATGGAGCCCATAGGCACCTGGCAAGCCATCTATTGATTCAAGGGGATGTTCAGTCAACGACCTCTCGAGACCAAAAAAAGAACAATTCAAATGGCAACTCTAACCGGTTGTTCAAGCGTGAGTATGTTTCATGAAGCATGTTTTTGTTTTTTTGATTTCTCTTTTGCGAACCTATTAAACCCCGGTATTTTTTCTACCAGTCAACAATGTTACAAAAATCCCTTTTGGTTATGCCGTTAATGGAAAAGGGCTCCGCTGCTCTTTAACAATATCCAAGAGCCATCTGTGGAGAACCAAAAGTCATCTGTGGAACACCAAAAAAATTCGAAAAGGTTTCTCCAATTTCGAACGAGCATCCTCTGGCTGATGGATCTTCCTACAGAATCTTTGATTCGGTGAAGCACGATGGTGATTACGTCAGTATTCCAATTTTCAATCACGAAAAGTTTACAAGACCAAAATTTATTTGGGCTCAAGAGGATAAAGAGTGGAGGTGAGAATCGATACGAGGAGAGCGTTTACAGCGATCATACGTAAAAACCGAGAAAGTTATGGATGGCGCCCGGACAATAGCCTTTTCCAAGTCTTAGGCATCTTCGAAAGGCCAGGTCCAAACCGTTCGAGGCAACCAATTGCGTTCTTGATGATGATTTCCCTCTGGATTTAGGTGGAGGATTGGAGGTCGGTATTTGGGACTCCGACAAGGTTGAAACATCAAAAAAAAAAAAAAAAATGTTGAATATCAACTTTGGGGTCGCTAATGATTTGGATCACCGTGATGGTGGGCTCTGCATGGGGGTTCAATGCTGGAAATATACACGGATTCAAGCTAAATACAAGCTTGCTACTTTTGCAAGAGCTTTGAAGGGTGCCGGGTATATCACAAAAGTGCATATTCTTTGTTTTTTAACAAGAGAGGTGCTGAGAACAGATCCATTCTTCTTTGGTCCCATTGAACATTGGAAGTATATTGGAACTTTGTAAACTATTCCAATAGGGGACTTAGACAGAGCTATCAGCAATTGAACACTACTTGTTGTTCTTAACCAAATTTAATTGGAAAACTCAGGCCAAAAAGTCATCTTTTTGGACCAGCCAATCAGAGCTCAGCTCCGGTCTGACCTGACTTTTCGAATATTGCCGAAAAATGTGATTCTGGCGTTGACTGAGCTGATGCGGGTGAATAAAAGTTGGCATTACCTTGTTTCTTACCGGGTAAATTGTGGATACAAGACCAGTATGGAAAATAGGTCCAGGGAGTTTCTGGCCTAAAGGTGAAAGTCCTTTTGAGCGATTTTGATTGACAATTCCTGGTACATCCGCATATAATTAAGAAGGTGTACCACTTGCAGGTTATAGTGGAGCAGGTTTTGTTAGTGGTCGAGGCAACGCTGGGCCAAAGCCGCCATATTGATGCCTGTGGGGAGCTTCAAAAGGTCGAACTCTTGGAGAAAAACGACGCTTTTGGGGGCTGGATACGAGCTGTTTCCGTCCACGGCAAACGCAGGGTACACAGATATACCGGGCGTAGGACAGGAGTTGGTCCCTGGGTTGGGGTCAGAACTGGATCCAGAATTTGTACTTGCATTAATGCTGGCATATCTTTAGATCCAAATCGTGGGTCCTTTTTCGCTCCAGATCGAGGGTCCTTTTTAGCTCCAAATCGAGGGTCCTTTTTAGCTCCAGATTCTTATGGTTTTTTCATTGTCTCTGCTTTGAGAAAATCACCAACTGAGGTTGTGTTATTGCTTGTGTCATCGTGATCAACCAGGATAAATCATTGAGAGGTTTTTCGGTCACAGATATCGACAAGCCACATGCTGTGAAATGACTTTCATTTCTCCTGCATGCCTACTTAGCCGTTGATTCGGAGCTGTTAATTCGGAGACAAAGGAGGTTTCAAAGGCCCAGGCTGAATTCTCCAACCAAGAGGAAATTGAGGAGATCAGCTCCTCCGTTCCGAGGGCCGTGAAAGCTGCGGTCTATTCGTCTACTGCAGTGGGTACAAGTATTAGCAAGCCAACTGTTGCTACATTCGAGATTTATAACGATGACGGATTCAAATTTTCAGGGATTCATGAGTTGCAAAGGACTCTGAGTGTTCTGAAATTTGGGGGACAATGAACTTAGGGGGGCACGATACGCACTGGAAACTTAAACTCAAATGTTATATCTTCCTTTTGGCTCAGACTAGGTGGCGTGAAGAATCTGGTTACTTTTTTCAAAGAATCTGATCCTGGTGAGTTTAAATTCCTGGCCTATTCGTATTTGCTATGGGATGAAGCTTTCAAATTTGAGTGACTGCAATTCTTGGGTCTTTAATTCGATTTTTTTTGACATTTTTCATTGAATTGATTAATGGTGAAGCAAAGAGACCAACTCAAATGTGCCAGATTAGGCAGCATTAAAGCTATGCTTCACTTGCGTTGTACACATTACAACGATAGACTTTGGGGGGGGGGTGGGGGGCCGTCATTTTGCAATTTACTTTGCATGCACAACGCAGGGCGCACGCGAAAAATTCAAGCGCAACATACTACTGAACGCATCCTAGGTCATTACAAGAGCCAGTTATTGGCCACCGTTCGCCCNATACTACTGAACGCATCCTAGGTCATTACAAGAGCCAGTTATTGGCCACCGTTCGCCCCACATGCTCGAGGTTCTTCTCACTGTCATCCCCTCCCTTTGCTGGATGGTTTTTCGGTGCTTCCAGCTCTTGCTGGCACCCGCAGACCGCTTGGCCCGTCAGTTGAATATCCAGATCCCCCATACGCCCGTCATCAGCGTCCATTCCATCGGCGAACACGATATTTCGCTCCACTGGCACATATCTACACAGCCCGAAGAAAATATCTTTTTTGTGGTTTTGGTGAATGGCCAGGATGCCGGAACTTTGGCACATACCTGTGTCAAACTCAACAATTTGCATAAAAACACCGTCTACAAGATCCAGATCTTGGCTGTCAACGTCATCAATAACTTCCGATCCGAGTCGCCACCTATATACGTGCGTACCGCAGGTGTGGACGTTGATTTGCCCAACATCAACCCCAAGACAGACGCGTTGGCTCACAGCAGCATAGAAATCGACCCTTCCGAGGTCAAAAATATCACTACGGAGCTGCAATTGGTGTCATATTTATCAGCGGCTCAAGGCGAAATCGCCAAGATCATCAGCGATTCCGCTGCTCTTCTGTATCGGCAGCAAGGCGAGGAAACAGCTCTCCAAAGTGAGTACCAGAGGTGCAAAAAAGAGCTTGAAGAAGGCCACGAGTTCTGGACAAAAAAGGGCCTGGACTTGAAAGGCTTAGAGAAAAACAAGGATTCGTTGGCGTTCCGGAAACTCAAACTCTCCAAGATTTTGAGGAACTACGAATTGCGGAGAAACATCCATGCGCGGAAAATCACCGAGTTGAAGCTGAAACTCAAGAAATCCAACGAAAAAGCACTCCATTTGCAGCAGGTGGCGGTCTCCGAACGTTCTAGAACCAAGCAGGCGCTTGCGGCAACTCATGGCGAGCTTGGCCGGTTGAAAGCGCAAATCTCCGACCTTGAACAGCTGCTTTCGGCAACTGTGCGCGAGAAGACCGAGACCGAAGCCATCTATGCTCAACTCCAGCCTCTTGTTAATCAGTTTGTGAAATCATCCCTACAGCAGCCAAGCCCAGAAGACCCAGATACTTCGTCAAGTACTCACGCAGAAGCCGTTTTGGCGAAAGATGGACGGTTGACCGAGTTAGGAGTCCTGATCGCGGCACAAATTGTCCAGCTCCAGCCTGAATGGGCCGACCATTTCCAACATGACCTCGATACTTTGGTTGCTCAAGAAGACGCATGGAAAAAAACCTTTCTGGCCCATTTACGCAAGTACATTGCCTTGCACAATAGCATAGAAAGTGCTCGGTATGCTGAGGACCCTGCTTATATACCGGCGCCGCTTTCAGTGTACCAGGCCAGCGTTGAATTCGGCGGTTTTTCGAATGCCTTAAAAGATGTGACATGTGCTCCCAATTCTGTACCTTTTGAAGGTCTCCGGAGTGCATATAACCCCGACCTTGCCCTGGCTTATCAGCCTTTGGAATCTCTGTCCATGGCTACGATGGGAAACGAATCTCTGTCCATGGCTACGATGGGAAACGAATCTCTAAACGGACTCCACAACTCCATACATGGCCTCCACGCCTCAGTGAATGGCCTCCAGTCTGAACCCATGGGTCCTGGTATCCTGCAAGATTCCATCACCGCGTCTCTCCAAAGTGACCTCCACTCCATCCCCTCCAATAGGCACCCGGTGCAGAGCTCCCTTCCTCAAGACACACTCAACGCTAAAATCCTCGAGGCCAAGATGCTCGAGACCAACATGCAGTACGCCTACCCCGGCTCGTTGGAAGACTCTGCGGGCTTATACGGACGTGGTAGCGGGCCGTACATGGACTATGGCACACAGGTGCCCATGCAATCCAACATGTACACCAATAACGATACGTTTGGCAACGGCAGGAACATTTATTCGGACCCGTACCTCCACCTGCCGGTAAGCGAGCCGTCGACCTTGTACTCCGGGGCCATTCCTGTACAGAGCAACATGCTGAGCTCCATGTGGGGCTCCAATGTGCAGCCCGGCTATATGGACCCGCGCAGCCCATACTCAGGACTTTCTCTTCTGCCACCTATCAATGTGGACCCGATCAATCTGCCACTTTCTCAAAACGGCAACATGGTGGAGAATGGGCTTTTCTCCAATTTGATCCTTCCTTCGTCGCACACCAATATCTGGCTGAATAAGCCTTCGAGCATTAAACTCGGCCATAGCCACCTGGTGTCTAGTGGCAGCACGATCTGGCGGGATGCGGGGAAACGAGATTTCTCTCCGTCATCCGGGTTTGCACCCGAGTTTCTGCCCTTTGCGGCAGACCCCGAGCCGGACAAAAGACGCCACAAGGAAAAGTGACGAGGAAATTGGTGGGCCGTTGAAGTGCATGGCTGCGGCCGGTATATAGTGCGCATGGAAAGTATTTGCTAACGCTAGTCTGAGTAGGTTTCGCGGGCGGCGTGCATATAGGCTTAGCGAAGCCCCGCCAGTATGCACTCCCTTAGCAGCGAGCAATTTCCCGTTTTCGATATTAGCGCATAGGGCGCATCTGGCGCACTAGACGCCTCGGCTACCTCGGAGACTGGGCCCCCGGTTGCGAGCCCCGCCGCTCGAGGCGCAGGGCAAAATCCCCTGTAACCTTGAAAGGCACTTTGGACAAAACCATCTCCCGCATACAGGCGCGGCAACGCAGCATGCGGCAAATCCATTAGTCATACATACTACTTAAACGACACTACAAGCTGCTCTTCTTTTCTGAAACACCCTTTTCCTCCCCCTCCATACTATGACCTTCGACGCCCTGCCCGACGCCCAGGCCCATGAGGTCTTTCCGACATATAACGACTTCCGTAGCGATACCTTCACCGTCCCCACTAACGCCATGAACCAAGCCCTCATTTCAGGCTTACAGAATGGCACGCTAACACTCGGTGATTCCGTGTACAAAGAGGACCAGAAGACCTTGGAGCTCGAGCACATGATGGCAGAGATTTGTGGCAAAGAAGCGGCCCTTTTTTGTGCCTCTGGCACGCTTTCCAACCAAATCGGCTTAAGGGCAAACCTTTACCAGCCACCATACTCCATTTTATGTGACCACAGGGCACATGTGTTTTTGCACGAAGCAGGCGGGTTGGCCTCGTTATCCCAGGCCATGGTGCACCCAGTGACGCCCGAGAATGGCGACTACCTCACGCTTCTGGATGTGGAGAACAACTATACGCCCAGCGACGGCGATATCCACGGAGCACCCACCAAAGTGATTAGCTTGGAGAACACGTTGCACGGGATTATAATGCCGCTCGAGGAAATCAAGCAGATCTCGCAGTTTGCCCGGGAAAACAACATAAAACTCCATTTGGACGGCGCACGACTCTACAATGCCTCAGTGGAAACCGGCATATCCATCAAGGAGTACTGTCTGTACTTTGACCTGGTGTCGATATGTCTCTCCAAGTCGGTGGGAGCGCCCATGGGCTCGATTTTGGTGGGATCCCAGGAACTCATCAACACTGCTAACCACTTCAAGAAACAGTGTGGAGGAGGAATCCGGCAGGTGGGCCTCATGACGTACATGGCGCAATTGGCCATCCAGAACAATGTGCCCTTAATCCAGCAAAGTCACGAATACGCCAAGGACGTGGCCCGGTTCTGTGCTGAACATGATATTGCTCTTGAGTCTCCTGCAGACACCAACTTTGTGTTTTTGGACATGAAACGTAACCAAATGAGTGACGAGTCGCTTGTGGCGTTTGGCCAGAAACACCAGGTCAAATTGATGGGCAAACGTATAGCATTCCACTTCCAGATCTCCCGTGATGCTGTGGAGAGACTCAAAGTCGCCATTTTGGAGTGCAAGGAAGATGCTCTTCGAAACCCGCAGCACGTCAAGGGTCTGTCGAAGAAGATGTACAACTTTGATGTGGTCAAGCGGCTCCAGGAAGTGGCGATTGACTCGTAAAGGCTTTGGTCACTTGCGTCGCATCATGTGACGTGTGTCATGTGACTTGCATCTTCTGAACTTCTACGCCTGCCCGATCTGACCACGAGTCACGAGTGTCTTTTCAAAGACTCTTCTGAGCTGAGTACAGACTAATGAGTGAGTTTTTATCAGTCTGGTCGATGTAAGACTCTTCTGAGCTGAGTACAGACTAATGATTGAGTTTTTATCAGTCTGGTCGATGTCTGATCGGTTCTTGATCTGGTGTCGGGTCACGTGAGGCCTATTAAGGTCTTGTTGAGTCTTGTTGAGTCTTGTTGAGTCTTGTTGAGTCTTGTTGAGTCTTGTTGAGTCTTGTTGAGTCTTTTTGAGTCTTTTTGAGTCTTGTTGAGTCTTGTTGAGTCTTGTTGAGTTTGTCTAATGATGGTGAGGAGTCTCTGATTGATTGATTCTCCTCAGAGTTTTATCAGTCTGGTCGGGTTTCCAAGGGTGAATCTCATTAAAGTTTAAGATGTTCCGAGTCTAATGACCCTTATGAGTCTTATTTGGGACAGACCAAGGCTCTGCTGATCCTAGTCTCCAGTTTAGAGTTTCAGTTGAGTCATTTGAGTCTTCCTAAAGTTGCAGAGAGACTCGAGAGACTCTCATAGTCTGGTCTGGTGGTCATGAAGCGCTCAGAAAGCTCTCAAAGGGTGTTTATGACATGCGCAGAGCCTTACCATTGACTAACCTGGCGATTCCCATAATCGGCATACACTACTTCAGCCTCACCTCCCTCTATCTGTCAAAGGAAGACTGTTTAAGTCCAATACAGAAAGCATTCCTGCATGGAGCCATGCTCTTTATTAATCATTAATCACTATCAGCGCAAAGAATAGAACTACGGAATTTATAGAAACCAAGAAACCCCTACCAAATACACTACACTACTACACTACTACACTACTACACTACTACACTACTACACTACTACACTACTACACTACTACACTACTACACTACTACAC